>PVIY010022767.1:26277-40404 GCA_004026745.1 Myrmecophaga tridactyla | reverse complement strand
TCTGATTGGGCAAGCGCTGGCCTGTCTGTTGCAATGAGGACATTTCATAGGATTAGGTCATGATCACGTCAGCTGCATCCACAGCTGATTCCATTTGTAATCAGCCAAAGGGGAGTGTCTTCTGCAATTAGTGATGCTAAATCTAATCATGGGAAGCCTTTTAAAGAGAACTCAGAGGAGACAGGTTCCATTCCTGCTTGGGCTGGTGAGCCTCTCCTGTGGAGTTCATCCAGACCCTCCATCGGAGTCGTCGGCTTCGCAGCCTGCCCTGTGGATTTTGGACTCTGTTCCTGCGGTCACATGAGACACTTTTATAAATTTTGTATTTGCAAGTGTTCCCTGTTGATTCTGTTTCTCTAGAGAACCCTAACTAATACAGGCCTATACAAAATAAAGCTTTAAAGGCATGATATAAGTTGCTAAGTCCTTAAGAGGCCAGCTGTTTATTTCTTTTGTGATGTGATCCCTCTGAAGATCCCCTTTACTCTTCTTAGGTTTGAAAAGGTAAGCAGTTAAATTTTGAGAATATGAAAAAAAACTCTGTAAATGTTTGTAAATATTAATAAAAATTATATTGCAACAATTTTTGTCAGTAACACTGAGATCACAGCTACTAAGATTATTTGTAAACTTAAAATGTAGAACATTGAAAATTGTACTGAAATTGGACTTCTAAATCCATAGTTTTCTTGAGTACTAAATTTTGGCTCTCTTCCATTTAAAAATGTAATGCAGTCTGTTTTCAAATGTAAGACAGCTATTTAGAAAATTTACATGGCTGAACATTCAGCACAAATGCAAGTTTTCCTTCCCTCTTCTTTTTTTTAAAGGTAAAAGTAACCTCAGCAAAATAAGAAAAATAAATTTGTGAGCTCCATGATGTATCCACTTAGTTCCTGGTACTATTAGGTATTCTTTGGAACTGGCTGAAGAGGCAAACATTATTGGCAGGATTAGTATTCCAATAGGCCAAGCATTGTAGGGAGTGCCAGCCAGCAAGGTGGAGCCCTCTGGATGCTGACAACCACAGAAAATGAACACGCAAAATGTCTTGAATAATGGCTGAATGATGTTAGGTCTGCCTCAGGGGAATTGGTCTGGGACTCTCAATAATGCCCTTTCATGTTATTTTTAGGATCACTATGACTTTTCACTCTTCTCTTTCCCTTCTGTTCTTGACTTCAGCATGGATTATAGAGAGGTGAAGATTTTTTTATCAGTGGCACTGCAAATGACAAAATAAAGTTAGTACAATTTTAACTTCAGTTAACACAGAAGCATAATATATTTCACAAAAGGTATAGTGAAGGTACTGGATTTGGAATAGCTACATTACTCTAGATATAAATGTTTTCCTCTTACCACATTTGAATCTTTATGGACAACACTAGACAGTCTTATATATTATAGAGCCAGATCCTTGTGCTAGGTATGCTTCTTTGTAATGCTACCTATGATTAATTACTAGAGTCGGAGGGACTTAAGTTTTTATTAGTAATGTGTTGTATAATGGGCAAATTAGGTAAGTTGTATTTTAATTTAAGAAATTGAATTAACAGTGGTCAAAATGTTAAAGGCAAGTAAATATTCAGTAAAATTTTATCCCTACAAGCACATTACAAGATCTACCATCTCACCCTTGCTACAATGGCTGAGAAACATTCACTTTTAGATCTTTGGCAGTCCTTTACTTTTCATTTTGGTTATTGTGCCAGATCTTTCATTGCTCTCCTTATTAATTTGTGCTTTCCTCACAGCCTGCACTGTTGTCTGCCTAATCTCCGAACCTAAGAAACCAGTAGACTACAAGTATTTTCAGTGTGGGTTTTTCCAAGCCTGAAGTTTTGTAGATTTGAGGATATAGAAATAAGCTTGGAATCTGGTTTTATTATGAATACAAAACCATGTACATATGTAATATAGCTAAGTATACATCTTATATGTATAGATATGTATACAAATTTATCTGGATTTCTGTGAGTTTATCTAAAGTCATTCAATTGATATATGTAAGTAATTTTAACATAACAATTTTTCCTTTAAAGTGAATGAATCATTTTCCCCCCAAATATCATGTAAGTATCATCAGTTTGAAGTTAATATTTGAACACTTATTTATTAGCTAGGGTTCTCTAGAGAAACAGAATCAGTGGGAAATATCCATAGATATAAAATGTATACACCATGCCGGAGACCTGGGTTTGATTCCCGGTGCCTGCCCATGCAAAAAAAAAAAACAACACTAAAGTTTATAAATTTGTCTCACGTAACCATGGGAATGTAGAGTCCAGGGTCTATAGGGCAGGTCACAAGCTGGTAGCTCCAATGAAGGTCCTTAATGAACTCTCAGGAGAGGCTGGCTGGACAACTGTGGGAATGGAAGAGTCCAAAATCCATAGTGCAGGCTGTGAAGCTGGCAACTCTTATGAAGGGTCTGGACGAACTCCACAGGAGAGGCTCGCTGGCTGAAGCAGGAAGAGTGACTGTCTCTTCTGAATCCTCCTTAAGAGCCTTCTGGTGATTATATTAAGTTTCACTCACTGCAGAAGACACTCCCCTTAGCTGTCTGCAAATGCAATCAGCTGTGGATACAGCCAACATGGTCATGGTTTAAGTCTCTGAAATGTCCTCAGAGCAAATGCAATCAGCTGTGGATGTAGCCATTGCGATCATGATTTAAATCCATAAAATGCCCTCATAGCAACAAATAGGCTAGCGCTCGCCCAACCAGACAACCAGGCACCACCACCTGGCCAAGTTGACACATGAACTTGATCATGACAACTTACCTTAAATAATGTGGAAGTCTATTAGACTCCATTATTTGGAATGTTATTTCTCAGGTCTAGCTATTTGAAAGATATTTTTTTCTTTCAACAATAAATTGTTGAATTGAAATGAAAAGGCAGAGTAGCTTCTCCTTATACAAGATTGAGACTGCAGAAATCTATGTTAAT
Organism: Myrmecophaga tridactyla; assembly: GCA_004026745.1. Classification (NCBI taxonomy): domain Eukaryota; kingdom Metazoa; phylum Chordata; class Mammalia; order Pilosa; family Myrmecophagidae; genus Myrmecophaga; species Myrmecophaga tridactyla. Next base: position 37,447 of record PVIY010022767.1, on the reverse strand, counting down.
TTTTCCTAATTATCTATTAGTGTTTTGAGAATGCCAATCATACGTAATAGAACATTCCAGTATAATTTTTGGGCATTGTTGTTCCTAGGTCTAATTTTCTTTATCCTAGAAACAACTTCAGCCACTGGAAAAATTTGTTTAAATTAAGGAGTTTCTGTGAGTAGAAGTTTAACAACACCCTTCTCCAACCCCTTCTTCTACATGGGAAGGTTACCGGGGTTAACCCTCTAGCACTGCTTCCCTGGAACCTGATAAAAGTGAAAATGATCCCTGATTGTAAACTGCTTCTGGATGGAGAACTGCGGATGGACTGTAAATGCCTAACCGGAGGCCATAGCTTTGGGCTTCCCTGAGTGTACTGTGGCACTTGTTACTGGGTATGTTCCTCCTTGTCGGGACTCTTGAATGCTGTGTTCATGGGACGGTTCAAATTCCTGTACAGTCTTTGAGCCCTTGCAAAAACTTGACCTATTTCTTGTGGGGGTTGCAGAATGGTCCCTGTACTCTTTTTACTAAAGACATAAGCTTGACGCTGTTTTACTGACATGCTGTGTTCTTGTCCTGTATTCTTCTGTCTTGTTAGTTTGCCTGTCCTGTTAAATCCAAGACTACTGCTACTGGTTGACCAGAATGGACCTGGTACTAGCATAAATATTTTCTTTGAAATGTGTAATAATAATAATGACCAATTCTTCCTTTATTTTTCAGAAATGTGTAACAGATGAGTGTTTCTTTTTTGAACGACTGGAATCTAATAACTACAATACCTACCGATCAAGGAAATACTCCAGTTGGTATGTGGCACTGAAACGAACTGGGCAGTATAAACTTGGACCCAAAACAGGACCTGGGCAGAAAGCCATACTTTTTCTTCCAATGTCTGCTAAGAGCTGATCTCAATGGCAACATCTGATTTCATGTCACGTGAAAGAAGAAGTATATTTTAGAAATTTATTAATGCAAGAAAAAGAAAATATGTGTAGTTATCTACTCAATGTGGATAATTGGTCAGATAAACTTTTATCTATCAGTAAAACATTTAACCATTGCCTCAGTACAGAAAAACAACAAAAATTCCTGGATAATGTATAGACTCTCACCCTTTTATATAGTATCTACCTTTGTCCAGTAAAGCTTACTTACAGCTATATTTTTAAATACATATGCTTTATTTGAAAAGAGGCTTTTTTTAAAAGCATACACTTACAAATTTTCTTCATGGAAATCATAAGCATTAGAAAATTAATGTCAAATATTTCATCACTCAAAATGTCCACTACTTCTTATAATATGGCACGTATTAATCTACATGTATAATTCACTAAAAAAAAAATTTTAACATGTAAATGTGAATTTTAATACATTCCTGTAGTTTTGTAGTTCTCTGGCAGTTCTCTGTGATAGAGCTTATAGAACAGGCCTGTGTAAACTGCCGGAAGTTCTTCCATAGTCAGATCAATCTTGTCAAACCCTTCTTTGTACCCATACAGCAGCAGCCTAGAGACTCTGCTGGTGATGGGAGTTGTATTTTCAGTCTTCACCAGGTCATTGAGATCCATCCACTCACACCTTAAGCATTCATGCTGGCAAAAATTTATAGTGAATGAGTATGGCTTTAGTCGGCAGATTATATACATATCTGACTTTCCAAAAGCTCCGGGATTGGTATGCTGTTGCCGAATACTCAAGAGGGACCTGAATTCTGATTTTATACCAGTCTCTTCAAAAACTTCTCGAACTGCTGTGTCTCCTAATTAAAGATGTATAAATTAGTAAAGATCACAGTTTTAGAACTTCATCATCATAGATTTTCAGTTAAAGTAGCATTATCTAAACATTCAAAAGCAAAACTCCACCCTAAGAAAGTAATGTTTTCAGCATAGACTCTGCCTTCTGGACATCCTGAAATGGTGTACCACCAAAGTATTTTCTTACACTGTACATCTAAGAAGCTTTTGAAAAAATAAATATTTCTTTGGCTGCTACTTGCAGGCTTATTTACCTGTACATTTTTAGGGTCATATCTTTTCAGCTTCTACCTGCTCTATTTCCCAAAAGGTAAAGAACCTATGTTGCAAAAGTTAAAACCTAACTTGCAGAGCTGCAGTTGTTATTCCTACATATTTCTTCATTATTACTATTCCTGATCATCCATTCAAACTGTCCAAATTTATACAACTCAGTATTAAGAGACAGAGATACATTCTTCCGTGTAAAAGTCGGTAGAGCTGCAGATTGTACTGAAGTAGAAAATGATACTACTCTGTCTTGATGCTCTCATGCAGGACTGTCAAGCCTCAGAATGCATTTAGCAGATTTCTTCAAAACTGATGAAATGTTACTGCTCCTTTAGTTATGCTAGGCATTTTGGCATTTCCTTTGTATCTTGAGACAAGATTCTAAAAAACTTTGATTCATTCCTACAATACCAAAATACAGCAGTCATGTCATCAGTAGTTTTAAAGACCTTGCAATATGTAGAGTTTTATAATGCAAGAAAGATTTTCAGATTTTATAACTGATTTTTCAATTATATGCAAATTTCTAGAGCAGGATTTTTATTGCCATTCAGGCATTTTTGTGGCTGCTTTTTTTAAACATCAAGATGGACCCCTAAATGGACTTTCCCTAATTTTGTTTTGCTGTCACTGTCTCCCAAAGCATTTATAAGAAACCCTTACCAAAGCTGCCTTCTTTGCCCACTTTGCTGGGAAGCGTCACAGCTGCCACAGGCAGAGTTTTCCCTTCAAATACCCTTTAACATATCCACTGTTCTTGTTTATCAAACAGTAAATTATATTTGCCTCCTCATCAGTACTTCTGGTGAAGGACAGGCAAGGAAGAGGAAGGAGAGGAAAAATGTGTCAATTCCCACGTGTTCTTATAGACTGTCTCGCCAGCTTTCAGAATATGCTCTTGTTTTTTTTTTCTCTAAGGGACTCAATTTGGAAAGATGCATGGGAAGAGTAAAGTGTTTTAAAATATAAAACATTTATCTGCCATTTAAAAATTCTATGCTGACTTCCCTTATCCATTGAGATTCACCCATAAGTTAAACAAGGTTTGAAATTACATTTTGAAACTGAAAAAATAAAAAAGAATCTAGGTTAGGAAAAGAGAAATTTCCCTTAGTAAGAAAAAGTTTTTAATTGGGCATATAATAATAATAATGTAATATAATAATAATAATATAATAAAAATGGCAATACTAGCCTTAAATTTTATATAATGTTATTTGCCAGTCTCACTTAACTATTGTTTAAATGTTTATTTTTATTCTTTAAATGTTTTGAAAAATAACCTTGGGGGTCCTGTTTAGCTCTTAGTACTACTAATCAAGAGTTTGGCATTTAGCTCATGAGTCTTGGCTGATATATATCATGGAAGCAGCAGGACAGGGATAGTGAGTGAATCTGCCCTGCTCAGCCATCACGATACTAACTTACTCAACATCAGTGCTGCTGGGTAGTTTTGAGCAGTTTAACTTTAATCAACATATCATTGACTAGACTGATAATTAAAAGGGCAAATGTTTCTGCATCTAGGCTATTTCCAACTCAAGGTGGAAATCTCTTCCCCAAGTATTTCAACATGAATTTAAAGTTTTTATCATGATAAAGTGTTTTAATTTTTTTGTCTTTACTATTTTAATGTACTGTAAGCTGAACTGAAATTACGTTTATATTGTAAAGGTTTGAAGAACATATGAAAACGAGGTTTTTGTTTTTATTTTTGCTGATTGAGATATGTTTAAATACATCACAGTGTTTGGTTTAGTTATAGGACAGGAATGAAATGGAGTTGATATTTGTTATTTCTGTTTTGTTATATTTAATAGTAGAGTTAAGGTTGAAATAAAACAGTAGGAAAACATTTCCAAAACAAGGATTTTCCTAGTGTTTCCCTCTAACTGGTATATTGATGATCGCTGACCAGACTTAGCTGTTTTAAACTCCTTTGACAAATGCAGGTGAATTTCTTACTCTAAGTGGCTGTAAGATTTTTTTTAGTACGGCAACTTGTCCATTTTCAATCTTGATTCTTTATCTACTCTTGGTATTTCTGATGTTGCTATTTTATGTTAATGCCTTGAGAATTGCACTCTATTTTGTACGTGGTCCTCTTAAATTTTTTTTTTTTAACACTGTAGGCAGTAACTCTTTACCTAGTATTATAAAAGAATGAAAAATTCCAAACAAATGTATTTCCCAGTTAACTAGTGTTTACTATTTAAAAGCCAGTATGAATATCTGGTCATTTATAATGGCAATATTCCTAAAATTTTTTTATATACTTTCCCAAACACACAGTTTAAAGAAAATAACTTAATTCTTGAATGATTTGGCTTCATCATTAAGAATATTTATAATTGTACTATGTTAATAGAACAGAAATGCTGTCATATAGTAATAATCTTTCAGAGCTCTACTATAAGTTAACGCTGCTTAAAGTTATAGCTGCTTTCAGGGTTTTATGAATTCTAAAACAAAGCTTTAATTTATACTACTCCTAGGTAGTATGGATATTGCTGTTCCAAAATCTTTTATTCCCTTAATTCTACATGGTTGAGGCGTATATATATATATATATATATATATATATATATTTAAGTATTAATATATATTTAAGTATATATATATGGATCATGGATAGGTGGGATGTATTGAAAAAAATAACCATGAATACTTAAAAATGTAGTGAAGTCTTAATTATCTTGATTTAATGAGGATTTTGGAGTATATTTGAACCTAAAATTATATATATATATATTTGGCTTGGAAATACATTTTTTTAAAATTTAAATAAAGGTATCTGAAATTCGGAGGATCCATAATAATTCAAATGAAAAAAATCAATTCATTTGAGAAAGCAAGAGTCAGGAAGAGAAAGTTATACAAACCTTCTCCTATAGACTGCTTTTTTGCCCAGTATGGATATTTTCTTCTCTTAAGGATGCAAAATATAAGCTTAGCTAGTTTATACACTCTCATATATTATACAGGGATTGTGTGCGATAATTAGGTACCCTAGAATAAATGGCCTTCTTTTTCAGCCCTGTGCCACCATAGAATCCTTTTATGTTAACGGAAAACCTAAGTAGAATCTAAACAAAAGGTCAAAACGTACCTAAAACTAAGATTTGCTATGGCTTTATCTTACTGCAGTAAATCCACTTCCAGGTTGAATAGGCTACATATTGTGCATAGGACATTTTGACCTACCTTTTTTAAAAATCAAGTTTTAGGTATATATACATATTTTAATAAATATTTCAAGTTAATTTTAGGAAATTGCCCATATAAATGTGGCAGAGTAGGGGACATAAATATTGAGGAAAAAGTTATGGAAAAATAATATTGGTGTCAACGTATGAATTATCCATTATTTATTTTGATTGTGATTGAGCTTGACCTAGTGGTTTAAAGAATAGGAAAATTCAGTTTTTATTCTTTTGTCAATTTCCTATAAAAAAACAAAAACAATGATGCTAAGAATTTTTAGCTCATTTAATATATCATCTCATATTAAATATTTGGCTCAATAAATTGTTTTGGGGCGTTATTTTTCATTTGAGAATTCCTCAAATGACATTTTACTGTATTTTAGCTTGTGACTATTTAAAAGAAATAACAGATAAAATTTTCATCAGAGAAGTATGTCACTACTGCTCTATAATTGAAAAAAATGAGTCACCAGAGGTTTATTCCATGTAGGTTTGATTTTATAGTACTTATTTTAGGTTTATTTAAAAGTTACTGTTCATCCTTTGATGATGGAATGGCAAAAATTTGTATTTTCTAATAGGTTCATTCCAACAGCAATTTTAGACATACTCAGAATAATCCTTACGGCTAAACTTTATTGATGTATCTTGACAGCTTCTCATTTAAAACAAGCTAATCTAGCAGCAATCCTAAACAGAGGGAAAGATGGTGTCCTCCTAATGGTATCATACTACAACATTATAAGTTATAATGTTATTTTTGCTTCTACTTTTTTTATCATCCCTGAAGTAACTTTGGAATTTTCTGACCCAGTCAAACCAATTAGAAAATTTGAAGTCTTTTAGCTGTAAAGCAAGAAAGTAAAGGCTTGAGTTTCCTCAACATTTTCAAGTCAATTAAAAACACGTAAGATACACACCGATGTCTTCTCCAGGCTCTGAAAGGCCTCCTGGAAATTTCCACATATTTTTCATCTACAGCATAAAATCAGACAATAAAGTTAACATAGCATTTACTCACTAACACATTCTCACACTCACACATTTACTCATAACTATATATGCAGACTCTACAAAAATCCACCGGTGATTGTTCAAGATGCCTGACAATTTATCTTTTTATAATTGCCTGCAAATTTTTTCCTAACTTTCTTCTCTTTTCTTCCTTTTTTTTTTTTTGAGAGGGTAGTGATGAAATGTTTTCCCACCTTTTTATTCTGGAAACAGAAGTAGTTTTGTTTTGGTTAATGTGACAAATTCTGTATGAATGGAAGAGTGGAGGGAAATATCTACTGAATTTATATAATTAAAATTTCGCTGCTAGTTAACTAGTCAAGTAAATAGGGGAATCATATGGATGCTGCTATAAATAAGTAGAAAATATAGTATGAATTTAGTCACTAAAGTATGCTATTTTTAATTTTCACATTTATTTCCTGCATTGTATTTCTAATCAGGTATATTACTCTAATGATTACTATTTATGTGTTAATGACTTTATGTAAAACATAATTGCTTTTCATGGGTAGTGTGAATAAAATTGATTAGTGTAACTTTGTGTTTTCTTGTCTACCATTTCTTTTTTTTTGTTTTTTTGGTGGGAAGGAGCAGGTGGGAAGATTTGATCTTGGAATAGGGATAAATACAGAAAGAGATTAAAAAACTATGAGGTGCATGGGATAATATTTTTATGGCTGACATGATTATTTTTTCCTGTTGAACACCTGCTTATATCTGTCAATCACCATGATACAAACTGAAGAATAAGGGAGAAATTATAGCATAACTCATAAGAAAGCAGCAGCCTGGAGACAGTACACCGTATACTTTTCATTCATAAAACAAGTCTATGGACCTTTATACTGGTGTGCTCTGTGAACCATTCATTCCCCGGATGAGTGCTTCTTAAAGAATGCATTGTTTCCCAGCTATGCTAGGTTGGACACCAGTGGCATGGTTGCTGGAGTTTCCACAGGGTGTTGATTATGTGGGTACCCAATTCAGGATTTCCACCATTCATGTCTGGCTGAGACTACAGATTAATAAAACATTATATTTTATTAATGTAGAAATATATCTCTAAATATATCTCTACATCAGTGTACATTCTTTTGAGTTTCATTCTGAAATAATTCCAGAAGCTTTACTTCTGCAGAAATTCCCATCTTTTGTCTGACAGAATGTTGGACTTCACCATCATAAAATTCTAAGAAAATGTTATAACGGGGCTTCCTAAAACCATAAAAGCCAACCGAAAAAATTTTTTACTTAGACTTGAGTTTAAATGATTGGAGACTGGTTGTTGACTAAATGTGGAGATATGGACTCATTAGGAGGGAAAATGTTAGCTATAAGGAAGGAAAATAGCTCATACAAATTAGGTTTTGATTATTTCATAAAGTAAACCCAGGGTTTGGAAAGATTAAATTTTTTTTATGCTGGTAAGTAGTTTGTGCCATTGGTTCTATGTGGTAGGTAGAGAGGCCTAACTTAGGTGGTTTCAAAAACCTGGTTAATGTTGGAGACATGATCACTGAAAGAGAGGTAAGTATGTCCACTCTTTTTTCCTTTATATTAAAAAATAGTTCCATTAACTGGATTTAGCAATGAAACAACAAAATACTAGCTAGCATATACTAAATGGCTATTGTGTTCCAAATACTATGCTAAGTGTTTCTCTAAATTACACAAACTTAAACTTCATAATAACCCTATGAGGGGCTTCTAATGTTCCCACTTCAGAGGTAATGGAACTGAAGGCATGAACTGGCTTAATAACTCACCTGGAGTCACAGCTAGTGAGTGGTACAGTCCAAGCAGTCTGATTCTGGCCATCTTTTAAAAAATTTTTAAAGTTTATTTGATATCTTCCCCTTAACTACTAACTGCTGCTGTGTCATATGGTTTTTGATATTTTCCTTAGACTTCACTGGAACATTCTATGTAAACCCAAATGGAATCTGTATCTTCGAGTTACATTCCTCCAGGGCTTGTGAATTTGAACTAAAATATAATTTGTGTCAAACGACTTTGTGTCTGGAATCTTTTGGCAAGAGATTTATTACTAAGCTAGTGATTTATTATCATTCTGTCTTTCCAATATATTGTCTCATAAGGAAAAATTTACTGAAGGGGTAAACATGGGTTTTGAAAATGTAGCCTTTTTATTTCTTCTATGTTTTTATCTTTGTTGTCCCTTCCTATAAAAGAAGTCAAAACATCTCTATGCTTCAAGTGTAAAATTCCATATTTTCCCCTATCTTAAAACAAGAATTTTCTACTTTCTTCTGAAGAAATATTCTCAAACTTTCTAATCCTGGTTACTTGTTGGATGCAACTCAACACTGACATATATGGCCTCTTCCTGCTTTGAGATGGTGGGTCTCGTTCCTGAATACTTGATTTTTACATATTGCAAGAGGTAAAGCATTCTTTTAATTATAAAAATGTGTATTTTTAAACCATAGTTAGAGTAGTTCCATCATATTTCAGGATGGTGAATGAGATGACAAATTTTTCCAGTACATCTGCCAATTATAAATCTAACATCCCTGTGGGGTGGGGGAGAAGGGGAATTAATGGAAAATAGAAGACAGTGTGGAAGACATAAGAATGGGTTCTGTCTTTCACTCTGCAACTCCTCGTTCCCCTGGTATTAAGAATTGTTAGCTGAAGGAATAGGCATTTTGAATATCAACAAAAGGTAAATACTTTTTTAGTGTTTTTAATATTAGAAAAATACGTTTCTAATGCATTTTTCAGAGACAATAGAAAATGCAATATATTTCACAAGAAGCTAGAACAAGGGTATAGAACCTGTTAGCCTCTTGCTTTGGGTTCTCAGTATTATTTGACCTTTGTGTGTTTCCTTTACTCCACTTGTCAGACACCAGGAATTTGGTTATCATTTTCACTGCTCTAGTCTCTCATGCTACTACTTTCACCTGTCAGAATTCAGAACATTAGTTGCAATATTGTCATTGCTTATGCCAATGAGATAGCAGAGTGTTATCAGCCTCATACAGATTTGTTCACTCAGCAGAAAATATTGAGTAGTAGGCACTGGACATATGGAAATTAATGAAAATGTAAGTATAATAATTCTTTCTCCCTGTACTGTCTCACTGTATTTTTCTTAATAGCATGTATCCCCACTTCACATATTATTCATTTGCATTTTATTTGTTTTTTTTTTTTTTTTTTTTTTTTTACTGATTTGAATATAAGTTCTAGACATGCGGAGTTTACTCTGTTCACTGATGTTTGCTTAGTGCTTAGACTAGGGCATACAACAACGTATAGGAAAACAGTAATGTTTAGTGAATAATAGGTTCCTACCCTCAGCTCAGATCTTTTAACACCCAGTTTACAAGGTCAAGCCACATTTAGGTTTTTTATTGCTCAAAATCATGGGGCAGGAACCTGGAATTGAAATATGTGGGTAGGGAAGGAGAAAAGACATGTTTTTTAAAAAATATTTTTATTGACAAATCTTTACACACATACATTCCATACATGGTATACAACAGTGGCTCACAGTATCAACACATACTTGTATTTATCATCGTGAGCATTTTTAGAACATTTACATCACTCCAGAAAAAGAAATTAAAAAACCCCTCATATATCCCAACTCCCTACCTTTCTTATTGACCACTAGTATCGCACTCTATCCAATTTATTTTATCCCTTATCCCCTGTATTATTTATTTAATTCTTATCCATATTTTTTGATTCATCTGCCCATATCAGAAACAAGATTTTCATAATCATACAGTCACATTGTAAAAGCTGTTATCATTACACAATTGTTTTCAAGAATCAAGGCTACTAGAGCATAGCTCAACAGTTTCAGGTACTTCGCTTCAGCCACTCCAACACACCATAAACTAAAAAGGGAAATCAATATAATGCATAAGAATAACCTCCAGGATAACCTCTTCACTCTGTTGGAAGTCTCTCAGCCACTGACACTTTGTCTCATTTCTCTCTAGTTTTATTGGTCACTTGAAAGTTGATAAGGATGGCAATTCTATGTATATGTGTGTTTGTACATTTTTACATATGTACACATAGATACACAAAGATGTTCCATTACTTTTTTCCGTCTGTGTACTGTTATATTTTATTTCTGCCAACATAAAGGAAATGAGGAGGTGGTGTTTCTTACATAGGAAATCCATTCATTTGTTTCCACCCATGAGCTGCGCACAGAAATGGGAGGGTGTTAAGAGGCCATGCCTATTCGTCTAGAGCTATGAATGAAGCTGACTGGACAGGACTAAGGATGTGGTCCATATTTTCAAACCTCAACCTCTGTGCAAGCTCAAAGGGAGAGATGCTTATTTGGTGCAAAATTTGTATTTGGGTAGCACACTATCTAATTTAACTTGTATGGTCAGTCTTGAAAGGACTGTGTTCTAGTTTGCTAGCTGCCGGAATGCAATATACCAGAAACGGAATGGCTTTTAAAAAGGGAAATTTAATGAGTTGCTAGTTTACAGTTCTAAGGCCGAGAAAATGTCCCAATTAAAACAAGTCTATAGAAGTGACCAATCAAAGGCATCCAGGGAAAGATACCTTGGTTCAAGAAGGCCGATGAAGTTCAGGGTTTCTCTCTCAAATGAGAAGGTACATGGTGAACACAGTCAGGGCTTCTCTCTCGGCTGGAAGGGCACATGGCGAATACGGCGTCATCTGCTAACTTCCTCTCCTGGCTTCTGGTTTCAAGAAGCTCCCCGGGAGGTGTCTTCCTTCTTTATCTCCAAAGGTCGCTGGCTGGTGGACTCTCTGCTTCATAGTGTCACTCTCTCTGAATCTCTCATTCTCCAAAATGTTTCCTCTTTTATAGGACTTCAGAAACTAATCAAGACCCACTCAAATGGGTGGAGACATGTCATCCCCTAATCCAGTTTAACAACCATTCTTAACTAAATCACATCAACC
>PVIY010022767.1:0-26177 GCA_004026745.1 Myrmecophaga tridactyla | reverse complement strand
TGTTTCAAACATACAGCATTGAGTAGAGATTATTCTACCTTTATGAAATGGAATTTATATTAAAACATGGCTTTTCTTAGGGGGCATACTTCCTTTCAAACCAGCACAGACTGTATGCTGACTTGAAAGGATTATGTGCCCTAGAAAAGCCATGTTTTAATCCTGATCCATCTTGTGGAGGTGGCCATTTATTTTAATCCGCATTCAGCACTGTAGGTTGGAACATGATTAGATTATCTCCGTGGAGATATGACATGCCCAATTGTGGTATTAACCTTTGAATAGAGGAAGATGTGACTCCACCATTCCAGGTGGGGCTTGATGAGTTTACTAGAATCTTTTAAAAGAGGAAAAAATTTTGGAAAAAAGCTTGAGAGCCATGAGAACCATGAGAGCCCATGCAGCCAGAGACGTTTGGAGATGAAGGAAAATACTCCTGGGGGCGCTTCATGAAACATGAAGCCTGGAGAGAAAGCCAGCAGACGTTGCCATGCTTGCCATGTGCCTTTGCAATTGAGGGAGAAACCCTGAATGTCATCGGCCTTCTTGAACCAAGGTATCTTTCCCTGGATGTCTTAGATGGGACATTTTTAATAGACTTGCCTTAATTTGGATATTTTCATAGCTTTAGAAGTGTAAACTTGCAACTTAATAAATTCCCCTTCATAAAACCCATTCTGTTTCTGGTATATCGCATTCTGGCAGCCAGCAATCTAGAACCGTTCACTTGAACACCATAATTACATGCAATCTTAATAGAGTGTGAAATCTTGTTGGTTTACACAGGTTGAGATGAGTCGATATATCCAGGATTAATTTGGGCAGAGAATAAAAAAGTATTTGCATGCGGGAGACCCGGGTTTAATTTCCAGACCACGTACCTCCAATCCTACCCCTGCGCCCCCCCCCCCAAAAAAAAAAGTATGTGCAACGTTTCCTTGGGGAACTGGGGAGAAAGGAGGAAATATCCGACTTCCCTCTCTGGGGAATTCCTGATATTCTTCCCAAACAGTGGGGTCAACCAATTTAATAGGCTAAGCACTCTAAGCCTACTTATAATTATGCCTAAGCATCACCCCCAGAGAACCTCTTTTGTTGCTCAGCTGTGGCCTCTTCAAGCCAACTTGGCAGGTGAACTCCCTGCCCGCCCCTCCTACATGGGACATGACTTCCAAGAGTGTAAATCTCCCTGGCAACATGGGACCTTACTCCCAAGGATGAGCCAGGACCTGGTTTCATGGGAATGAGAAAGCTTCTTGACCAAAAGGGGGAAGAGAGAAATGAGACAATATAAAGTCTCAGTGACAGAGATTTCAAACAGAGTCAAGAAGTTATCCTGGAAGTTATTCTTACACATTATATAGATTCCTTTTTAGTTTATGGAGTATTGGAGTGGCTAGAGGGAAGTATCTGAAACCGTTGAACGATGTGCCAGTAGCCTTGATTCTTGAAGACGACTGTATAATGATAGAGCTTTTACAGTGTCACTGCATGACTCTGAAAACCTTGTGTCTGATGCTTCTTTTATCCAGGGGATGGACATATGAGTAAAAAAAATAAGGATAAAAATAAATAAATAATAGGGGGAGATAAAGGGTAAAAATTGGGTAGATTGAAATACTGTGGGTCAATGAGAGGGAGAGGTAAGGGGTATGGGATGTATAGGAGCTCTTTTTTTTCCTTTTTCTGGAATGATGCAAATGTTCTAAAAATGATCACGGCAAAGAATGCACAACTATGTGATGATATTGTGAGCCATTGCTTGTATAATATAGGTAGACTATAGATGTGTGGATTTTTAAAAAAGAGGTCATGTCTAATTCAAACTCTGCATTCTCTGATAAGTCAGTACTGAAGCTACCTGTAGCAGGTGGTTGCTTGGCCTCTACAGTTCTCTAAATCCTTTAACAAATATTTGGAGGCCAAAACTGGACATACTGTTCACTGAAGATTTAGGATTCCTTCTCTGCTTGCAAATATCATATGCTATATAACAAAATGCAATGCAGCATGCTGATTCACGTATGTATCTTGTGCTCTGTTCATCACAGACTTATTGATACCTTCTTCACAGTTATTTTCATCTTATAGTTAACATCTTTCTCCAGGAAGTCCATGTTTCTACTTTGTGGAGATCATGTTGAATTCATTTCTTTGAGGGGATAATAATGCTAATCAATTGGATGTCTGTTTTTTTTCCTTTATATGCTGTATGGTGGGGTCACATTTCATTATTTTTTTTCCATGTTGAGTATCCCATTATTACAGGCCCATTTGTTGAATTTTTGTTTTGCTTATTGTTTGTTTTGGGAAGTGCATGGAGTGGGAATTGAACCTGGGTCTCCCGCATGGCAAGTGAGAATTCTACCACTGAACTACCCTTGCAGCCCTAAATGGATATCTTCTGTAAGTAAATGAACACATCTAGAGTCAGAGGTCATCAGATCTTATATAACTTGAGCTTGTTTCTGTGTTCAATCTTGCCAAACCGTTCTCTCATTTATACTTTCGCCATTATGAATATTCTGAATTTTAAATACATTGTCCCAATTTAAATATCCCATGCTTTGCAGAGTCTCCCTGGCAAGGGGAGGCTGTTCTCTAGGAAGAAGGGTGATGCTTCTTCTGGCTCAGAGGGTAAAAGAGAATTTGAAATTCAAAATTCTCAGGCTCATTCACTCAGGGTCTGAAGTTCCCACTCTTTTCCTAAGCAGGGCCTGGCTTTGACATAGGACACTAGAAAAATGCTATTCAGTCCCCTTTCCAGCTCTCCTACCTTACAGCTGGATCTAGGCATAGTTTTCAGCATACCCTGTTTTCTGGCTGCATGAAAAGGAGATCTCAAATGCTTCCATGGAGGCTTTATGGTTTTCACATTTGCTTGAAGTTCACAGGCTGACCTGAACTTGTCATTTTTGTTTTGTGAAGGCTTCTAAAACAGTTAGCAAAAGCCATCCAAATCCATAACCATATACTTATTATTGCCCCATATTGTTAAAGTGCCTTTGCTACCATACATCCATATAACCCAACATTTTCCTTTCATTTGAACCTCATCTCATTCCATATATAAGAATCTTAGTAGTATGTAAAATACATAAGGGTATATCACTACCCAGCTGTCCTGATGCCAGCTTGTTAACTTGACCCAGTGAGCAGGAAATGTCAAGCATTCTAGATGTACTGGTAAGACACAGCGAATAAATGATTCTATGAAGTTTTTAGGGATATAATGGTCTGTGGATCTCTAAGGTAATAGTCAAATTGTTGTCCCTCACACTTACATATCACTCACAATACTCGGAGGGTCTTGCATTTTGGAGGCAACATATACCATATTCAGGAATATTTACCTAATTCATTTCTAAGGTTGAAAGCCTGGATCCTTTTCCCTTACTGTGAATTAATAAAGTGATATTCTGATTTATAATTTCATATTTTATTACCTTGAACTGATTTTCCTCAGGACTCAAACAACTCTGTGTAATGGAAAAAATAAAAATACAATTTCTTAACTTTTAATGACCAATTGTTGGATCATGAGGACCCCTGAAAGTTCACCCACATCAGAAAGACAAAAACAAAAAGATGTTTTTAGAAAGACCTCTATTTCCTACATATAGTCTCAAGTCTTTCTTCAGGCCTTCTAAAAACCCTAACAATAGACAGTCATTCTAGCTTTTTACCAAATAATATAGATAATTACTCTTTACTGTTCTTCACTTAATCATCTCTCTGGTCTCCATAAAATTTCTTTTCTCTTCCCACTTTTTGTTTTTACTTCTCTTTTTCAGGCCAGCAAATGTGTACTACTTAGCATCATTACTGACACCAGAACTGAAGGAAATCAACCCTAGTGGCATCTATACTATGCACTTAAAAAAACAAAACTAGTGTCCTAAAAACAAACAAAAAAAAACCCATTCAAGTGAAGTCTTTTCATCCTATGCAGCACACAGGTAGACATTGTCATACAACTGCTTATTAATTTGGATCCAAGCTTTAATTCATTTTCTCTTTTCATTTGCACTGTTACAGTGATAATTCTCTAGACTTTGTAATGTTGGATAAGTTATTGCAACCTCTCTAATTTTCAATTCTTATATCTGAAAAATGGAGACAATAATACAGATGATTATTAAATGAGGACATGTTCAGGGAATTATTTTATGTCATGGAAATCATTATTATCATTATCTCATTATCTTATTTTATTTCTACTAACAGAGATAAACGATGTCATTAAATTTTTAGCTTAAAGTCTCATCAACCAAGATCAGGCATGTGTGCTGTAACAGAAAAGCAAAATAATTGGTGAATAGTAAAGCATTGGCAAATGTTTGGTTGCGAATTTTTTTAGGGGGCTGGGGGCCATAGCAGAGCCACCTATGGACAGGATGGGGATAACAATTTGACTCAGATTTTTAATCTCTTCAGATATCACTGCAGGCTCCTAAGGCTAATTACTCAAAAATTCCCCCAGTCTGAAGGTGTGTAGATTTTAATTGGCTCTAAAGGACAGTGCTGAAAAAAACCTGAAAGCTCTCTCTTCACCTCCTTATTAGCAAATATTACTGGTTGACCTCCATTCCAAAGAATGGCTATACGCAATTTTTTTTGTTTTTTTGTTTTTCTTTTTAGATATCAATTCTACCAAGGGATGATGTTTATTTGTTTAGCTGTTAACTTTTGGGTCTTCCTTTCTTTCCTGGAGACCTTTGAAAATACTAACAGTCATTTCAGAAAACACTAGTAATTATTTCTTTAAAAATAAGGTTAATAAAACCAGAGTGGTATTGAAAGCAACTATGATTAATCATAAAGTTTTAGTGGTTTACAATGCAGTTCAGCTAACTTTGGTAGACACAGTCTTGACTACTATCCTCTTTTAAAAATACAGCCCAATTAAATTCTTTCCTTATCAATTACTATAATATAGACTGCTCTGGAAGTCTGATTTCTACAAACTGAATATTGGTATGTTTCACAGGGAAAGAAAAAGACACCCCCCAAAACATCAAGTTGTCCAGCTTTGGAGTAAGACAGTTCAGTCATAGCTACCTGGAAAGCTCCTGTGTTTCTTTTTTTTGGACTGCAGTACAATTTTTTAAAATAAGACCCAAATTTGTTTTCTATTATTTCCATGTTTTAATATATAAGTAATTATATAAATAGATTTTTATTTGGTAGATCAACCAACCCTGAAAGACTGCTTAAAGTGAAGTAATCATGTTAGTCTGGTTGCCTTTCAGTCTGTTAAAGTCTTTATGATATTTTACTTGACAACATTTCTCCAACAGAGTGCTATTTTAAAATCTCAATAGTTTGCCCTTTTCTTCCTCAAATACCAAAGTGGCTTAGATCATGTTATATCTGGTATCTTATCTTACATGTGCATAAGTTAGTCACATTTTAGTACGTCAATATTTCATTTGTGATTACTAAGTCTAATGCCTTAATTTTATAAACGGGAAAACTTGGGTCCCCAGAGGCTGAGAATTTTGCCTGAAATCAAATAGCTAGCTTGGTATTTCCAAGCCTTAGGACCCAAGCGGCCTTGTATTTTGATTCATTTTGTCTTCAGAACTTCTTAGGTCAGTGAGCCCAGAAAAGATTAAATGACTTTCGGTAACACTACTTCTTTAAATGTAAGGAAAAGAGATAAACTTAAAAGATGGTAAAGCCTTTAAAAATATCCCTTTAGATGTAACTTTTACATACCAAGTCTAGATTCTTTTTTTCAAAACTTAAAAGAAATTAACTAATTATATAACTTGTATATATGGTTGTCGTCAATAATGTTTGGGCATATCTTCTGTCTGCCATATACTGCAGCCTTATGCATATTAAATCTAAGCCAATTTAATTGAATAAAATCTAAAATAAGTTTTCTCAAATCTTGGACAGTCATTATTAATTATATGTAAGCTCCTCTGGCCTATGGGTAGCAAGACTTCAATGACAAAACAATAAAATAATGACTACAGAAATTTCTCCTTTGTAAGTTAAATAGGAAGATCTAAGAAACATCTGGTGTCCCTCACAATTTCCTGGTATTTAGGGAAACAGTTCTTGGGTTCACACCTCTATTATGTCTTTGAAATCCTTACTTGATGCTTGGAATTAGGTGTGGAGAGAACTGGTACTTATCACTATCACATGAAATGTTATTTGGGGGTTTTAGTTAGTTATTTTTGTTGTTCTTATATTTAAGAGCACAGATTCTGAAGTCAGAATATCTGGGTTAATGTCTTGGTTCAGTCACACTATTTATGTAATTTTGGGCAAATTGATTAGCCTTTATGTGTCTCGGTTTCTTCATCTTTAAAATAGGACAAACAATCCTCATGGGATATTGTGAGGATTAAAACAGCTATTTTGTGCATGCACTCATGTCTTTATTATTACTATTATTGTTTGTTTCCTGTCTTCAAAAAATTATTTGTAATGTATAATAAATATACCAGTTAAATACGGATAAGATAATATCAAATAACTTATAAGTATCAAATAACTCAAAAGTTATTGGAGAGGTAGAAGAGAAGTGGAGAATGATTTTATCAGAAACGTAATCTCAGAATATCTATGCTGCAGTTGGGCTGCAATTCCTTGGCTGGTCAAGTTGGCAGATGCTGACAATAATTTGGTTTTCAACTGTTTTACATATCTATCTATCTATCTATCTAAATGCAAATAAAAATTAGAAAATTAAAGAATCAGAGATTTATTCCTCTGTATAGTACTGTATTCTTCTAGGACTGTGTTTAGTTAATAAATTTCCTTCCAATTAATTAATTTCTCTTCCAGGCAGGAAGAGAATTAAGAGAAGTCTCTTTATGTTCTATAAAATGGTAACTTTAGTGACTAAGTGTGGTATTTTTGGTATAACTGAAGTTTTAGTGTGTTCTAAAACAACTAAGTTCAAAGTTTATAATTAAGACGCATATATTCACACTCCATGGATTGTACCAATAAAAAGCTCTGAGTATTTTTAGCTTCCTTTCCTGGTGTGAATTCAGAGGAGCCTTCACTTCCAAATAATTTATTTAAAAAATGGCAAACTGACTCAGATCCAGACACAAAAGGAATACAGTTTTGGCCTATGAGAGTAGGGAAATGATAGGTATTACCCTTTTTATATTTCAACGACCTCCTCCCTCATGTCAGCTACCAGATGATATCTAAAATTAACTTCAGTGTACTATTCATCTGTTTTTAGAAATGGTAGGCAATTCGCTCTTTTGTGTAAAGTTCCTTTGTTATGTAGCTGTCTTTCCCGAGGGTGGCACCGGTACAGGACTCCAGCAGCAGGATCCTATGGGACACACCAGCGAGAACCGCAGCTACGGGAAGGCACCCACTACTGCACCGTGGCGGCACAGTGGCTCGGCGGTGCAACTTCAGATTCAACGCGTCGGTGTTTCCTTTGGATCTACTCCTGTGGATGAAGGATATTGTGTAGAGCTTTATGCTGCTGTGGGCCGTGATGGTGGAAGTTGTAAAAAGAAATTCATTAATTAATTGCTTCATCACACACCTCCTTTGAATATCACAGGGTACTGAGGAACTGATCCATGGCAATTTTTCTGGTACTCACTAATTTCTCAGGAGTGAGAAGAAATGTCTGGGTACTACCATTTCAGTATCTCTTTCAACTCAAAGTCATATGCCCTCCAATGAACTAATCTTTTTCTCTCCTACCATCATCACTGTTTCTGTTGGTAACACTATAATTCAATCCCCACCCCCAGCCCAAAATACTGAATGATCTTAAATTCATCTTTTTTAACTGCCAAACTTACTGTCACCACTTCCTAGAGGCACTCTCCCTTCCTTTGCATGGCGCCGCCCTAGTGCAACCCTTCTTTACCTCTCACCTTATCAGCAATTGCCTGCTAGCCTCTCCCCTCTACCTCCCCTTTTGCTTAATAAGCATTAAAATAATCTTTGTTTTATTAATATACTTGTTCTTATTGAAAATGAGAAAAAATCACAAACTATTATCACAATAATTAGGAGTAGATCAAAGCAATGATTAAATAGATTGGTTAGAAAAAAGTTGACTAAAATAATAAACAACTTATGTAAACATCTATTTCAGTGATAGGGCTTTATAATAAATCAGTTCTATGCATTAAATTTCTACTGTGGAAGCACCTTAGCTGCTGGACTAACAATAATCATTTTGTCTTTCAGTGAACTATTAAGTCCATTTGGAAACAAAGAGCCAGATTCTGTTAAGAATACAAATACAGGTTATCTTGTGCATATATTTCATTTACTTTTAGCTGGAAGTTACATACTTCCAAATGACTGTATACAAAGTAGTCAACCATAATTTAAAATTTTTAGGAAATCAAATTTGATCACATAATTCAAATGTGAAGCCATAGCACAGACTCAACAATATGAACCATACCATGGAAGGTATTAATAATAGAGTGATATATGGGGATTTTGTATTTTGTCCAAACTTCTCTAATAAAAAAAATACAAATATTAAAAAAAAATAATATAACAAAACTTAATAAGTACCTGAAATTTGGCTGCAAGAAGCTGAAACACAAGATTGCCTTAGGGCAATGCAATCCTTTTATGTTCTGTTCATTATCTGGTGGGGCATATCTACTAGTTAACTAAAATATTCTAAAATGGCCAAATAATATAAAAATTGTACCAAGGTACAATTTTAAATGAAATATCAAGCAATGTTACTGATTTATTTTTTCACTGTATGTAAAAGATTACATACTTATTGTCTGATAATTGAATAAACATATTCTGGTGACAGATGATAAACACAATAGATTTAAAAAAGAAACTAAGGCAAATTTAAAAAGCTCCTGGATAGCCAATTTTGCAGACTTAATAATTCATTAGCCAATGTGCATCATATGTATGATTTATAAAAGTGACTAATAATTTTTTTTTTATTGGCATGGGCAGGCTCTGGGAATCGAACCCAGGTCTCCGGCATGGCAGGAGAGAATTCTGCCTGCTGAGCCACCATTACACTGCCCTATAAAAGTGATTAATAATTTTATAAACCAATTTCTGAAAATAATCTATAATATAATTGTTACTCAGAAAAAGAAAATAAAGAAAAAGGAAAAGAAAGAAAGGGAAGAAAGATGGTGCACATCATTCTGTTGTGTATTGATAAAGGAAGATATAAATGGGAGAACAAAGCATCAAAAATCCCCAGTGAAGTTTTACATTGTGGTACATTTCTTGTTTTATACTTTTGCATATTTCAAGTTACTAGATATGATATGGTAGGGGAAACAAGACAATATAGACAGCCAATGCATCCTTTCTATGAGGAAGGTATTATACTGTGGAAAAGGTTCAGAGATTTGCCTAAGATAGAAGTGGCACAGGGACTGGAATTCAGGTCTGCCTTACTTTCAAGCTCATTTTGCTTATATCATCTCCCATTCCACATATCAGATCAATCTTGCCTAGACATCATCTTCATCATTTTGTCATCGCAGTCAAAATACTTCAATAGGTGCTGTTTCCACATCAAGTCCAAACTTCTCTGCCTGACTCTACCCTCACCATTCTCTGATCATACTGGCTATTCTCCAGTCCTTCCTATCAAATGAACCTCACAGCAAATACATTGCTTCTTCTTGCCTTATGCCTGCTTGCCTATTGTTTTTCTCTTTTGTAATATTCTGTCTTCTATTCTTTTCCTATAAGCCATGGCTCAAGATCCTCTTCTTTCTGGAAGACGTTCCTGAGATCTATTGACATTGTCATTTAATATCTCTCATTCCTGAAGAGCAGTAAACTACTTACTCATAGAAGGTATTCATTATAATACATTTGAATGCTATTATATGCAGTCATTGTTGTTGATGTTGTTATGCTTCAATCTGTGCCAGTTTTCTTTCCTCTGTTCCACTGTGCTGGTTTGAAGGATGTATGTACCCTAGAAAAGCCATGTTTTAATCAAAATCCAACTTCATAAAGGTAGAATAATCCCTATTCAATACTGGATATTTGAAACTATAATCAGATCATTTCCCTGGAGATGTGATTTAATCAAGAGTGGTTGTTAAACTGGAGTAGGTGACGACATGTCTCCGTCCATTTGGGTGGACTCCATTTATTTTTGGAGTCCTATAAAAGAAGAAATATTTTGGAGAATGAACGAGACTCAGAAAGAGCAGAGCAGTATGACACAGCCATGAGAAGCAGAGTCCACCAGCCAGCGACGTTTGGAGATGAAGAATGAAAATCTCTCGAGGAGCTTCATGAAACAGAAAGCTAGGAGAAGAAGCTAGCAGATGATGCCATGTTCGCGATGTGTCTTTTCCAGATAAGAGAAACTCTGACTGTGTTCGCCATGTGGCTTCTCACTTGAGAGAGAAACTCTGAACTTCGTCAGCCTTCTTGAACCAAGGTATCTTTCCCTGGATGCCTTAGATTGGACATTTCTATAGACTTGTTTTAACTGGGACATTTTCTCAGCTTTGGAACTGTAAACTAGTAACTGATTAAATTCCCCCTTTTAAGAGCCATTCTGTTTCTGGTATATTGTATTCCAGCAGCTAGCAAACTAGAACATCCACTATAAGCACCTTAACTGCCATTATACTCAAATTCAAATATAAAACTTACTGAGGGCTAGCCATAGTACTACTTTAGATACTCAATAAATACCTGTTGATGATAAAGCTTAACTTGAGTCAGAGATTCTGCCTTAACTGAAACCTCGAAAGTTACTTATCAGATGGCTTGGATGTCTGTTTTCCCAAATAGGTCATCAAAGATACTGTCTTACTAATCTTTGTACTCCCAGCACCTGGCAGAGTAGGCACTCAATGAACTTTGCATTTAGAGACACATTTCTGAGAAATGTGTGATACTGCTTCCAGCTATTGTTATACGCACATTAATTTAGAATTTAAAAACATTTATGATGGGGCTAATGTTTGATCTGTCCACTAGTATTTATTGAAGGCTCAGAAAAAATCAAAATAATTATTCTCCTTCATTTTTTCCTTACATCCTGAGCATAAAACATTTGATCTCTAATTATGGTACTTCTCTTAAAAATCTTTGTTGTCCCTAGTTGCTCAGACTCCATATTTTGGTATATATGGCTCCTCAAAATTTGCTCTCAATCTAGCATTCAAGTTTAATTTCTTATTAGACAACTCCCTAATCCTGGCCACATGAATTTTTTTACCATTATTTCCACACTATATGAACGCTTTTCAAAACTGTGCCTTTATACATGCAATCCTAAATTTCTTGTCTGTTTTCTACCTCTATTTTTTACCTGGTAAACTCCTACTCATTTATCAACACCTAGTTTTAATGTCAGTGCCTCTAAGAAGTCTTCAGGGGTTCCTTAAGGCAAAGTTAATTGTTACCATTTATTTGTATGTCTGTTTTCCCAAATAGAAAGTTAACAGCAGGACATCAGGTGAATTATCTTATTAAACTTTGTACTCTCAGCACCTGGCTCAATAAATGTTGAATGAATGGAAAAATATGTTGATAGACTGTTAGACATAGTTTGTCTTCCCAATTAAATGTAGTCATTAATAATTCTTCTGCAACCATAAAGTAATGGGTGATGAACAATATTAAAAATTTACCTTGATATTTTCAAGGTCTGCAGAGATATTTTTTGGTTTAAAGAATCCTTACATCTTTAATTCTTTAGGCATATAAAAATGTATTTCCTTTTTTTTTAGAGTGAAGTGAACATTTAGAAAGTAATCTACAAAGCAGAAGTAACTTACTTTATTTTGATCTTGTACAACCAATATTTTTCTAGTATTTTCATCAAATACTGCTCCTGTTGGGGGGGGAGAATAAATAATTAAAAAAATATTAATTTCACTCACCTTAGAATCTTCCCCAACCCTTATCTGTGGTCAGCAAAATCCTATCTGTCCTAGAGGTCTAAGTCAATACCACCTCACCCATGAAGGCTTGTAAAATTCTCCAGCAAGGAGCTGATGGCTTGGTCCTCCAAGCTCTTAGAAAACCTAGGAATACCAATGATGGTTCTATCATATGCTAATCTGTAGTATAATCACATGCACAAGCTTCTTCTCTGGATTGTTTATACCTGATGGTATACAGTTAATTATTCTATCCTTCTATAGCATTCTTTAGTATCCAGACAATTTTAAGTACTTAAAAATATTTATTTAAGAGAGGACTGTGGGTAGACTGGTGAAACAGGATGCTCCAGGAATCAGTCCATCCACCAATACAACTATTGAACTGGCAGGAACTCTCTGGATCAACTACTGTGAAACTCCAGAGTCTAGAGACACACTGTGCAGCATCCAGGTGGAGCAGGAGGATAAACTGTGATAAAGTCAGGTGAGTTTCACCCTCCCTGCAGCAGCTACCGCCCCCCTTCCCCCAGCCTCATGGCAGGGAAGAGTGGGGCCTAGAGCTCCAGCTTGCTGGTGCTAGGGTGGGACAACAAACTAGCCCTCCAAACTCTGGAGATGTGTGGTCTGATCCCAGATCTCTATTTTGATTAACTGCTTCAGATAACTAGGGACCTGCTCTGAGGGCAACCACTGTTCCAACCCCTCTGGGACAAAGGCAACAGAGGAATCTTAAAGATACTAACCTTCTTCAAAACTACAGAAAACAGTTAAAGGGCTGCATTAAGCAGGCAAGTGCTGATTCAATAAAACACAGCTTGAAAAGCCAAATAAGTTCCTGGTGCCCTTGCCCAGCCCTTCCCCACCCCATCCACAACACAGGATAGAGCCAGCTTACACTCCCATCATGGGTCCCTGGCCCTATTCCAGAGGGAACAGAGTAAACCCTACACGAATACTGGGGTGCAAGTTTGTCAGTGCCAATCTATTGGGTGGAAGTCTGAGACAGTCAGGGAAAGTGCCTCGGGCAAGCTCTCCCAGAGTTGATCCTAAGAACAGAGAAGCCTCTCACAGGCAGCTGGAACACGATGAGAAACGATTAAGTTGAAATGGCTGGGGCAAAGGACTAGCTGCATTAAGTCACTCAAGGGAGTACTGGGGTATGTGTGCATGTGTGTATGAAGGGGAGTAGAGGAGGTTTTCACGCAAATTCCTAAATGGAGAATTCCTTAGGATTCTAGGAAGCAAGGCCCAGGTCTAAGCTCTGAAACGAAAGCACAGCTAATTTGCAAAGAGAGTGAAAGGTGCTTTTTGCCTTGGTTTGTTGGTTTTGATTACCTCCTGGCATTCAAGAAAATCTCCGTCATATCACTAGTTGGATACAAACTTAAGGTTCAGACCAGGAACTAAATTCTAGAGTTAACACTCCAAAATATTAAAATGTACAGTATGTAACAAAAGATTACAAGAGAAACAAAGATGCAGGAAATGATGGCCCATATAAAAAATACTAGATAAAAATCCAGAAACCATCACTGAGGATGGACCAGGTATTGGTCCATAAAATAAAGTGGGCAGAGAATTTAAAATAATGATTCTCAATATGCTGAAGGAGATAAAGGAAAACACAGAGAAATAACTAAATATGATGAAAGCAAGGAATGAACAATATGGGAATCTCTCCAGAGAAATACTGGAGTTGAGGAATACACTATTGGAAATGAAAAATTGCCTAGATGGTTTCAACAGCAGATTGAAGGCAACGGAAGAAAAAAATCAGTGAATTCAAAGGTAAGACAACTGAAATGATATAGACCGAGGAGAAAAAGATAAAAAAATAAAAATAATAAAAGAATAAAAAAGAATGAACAGGGCCTAAAAGACCTGTCAGACACCATCAAGTGTATTATCAGGTCCCAGAAGGAGAAGAAAGAGAGAAAGGGGCAGAAGTAATATTAAAAGAAACATGGCAGAAAAGTTCCCAAATGTAATGAAAGGCCTGAATATGCACATTCAAGAAGCCTAATAAGCCCCAAACAGGATATATTCAAAGAGAATCATGCTCAGATACATAGTAATCAAACTGTCCAATACCAGGGCAAGGAGAGAGTTCTGAAAGCTGCAAGATAAAAGTTACATACAAGTCAATCTCAATAAAATAAATGCTTATTTCTCATCAGAAATCATGGAGGCAGAAAGGTAGTGTTACCAAATATCTAAAGTGCTGAAAGAAAACACTTGTTAACCAAGAATTTTATATCTGGCACGAGTTTCTTTCAAAAATGAAGGTGTGATTAAGACATTCCCAGATAAACAAAAGCTGAGGGAATTTGTTAACCCTAGATGTGCCTTATAAGGAATGCTAAAGGAAATTCTTCAGACTGAAAGGAAAGGACCCTAGACAGTGGATCAAAGCAGCATAAAGAAAAATAGGTAAGGGTAACTATATGGGTAATTATAAATGCCAGTACTATTAATACTGCTTGTTAATGTACATCCACTTGCTTCATATAGTTGCTAAAATGCAAATGCATAAAATGTATGATAAATTGATGGTTTTGGATATACAATGTACAAAGATATAATTTGTAACAAATGCAAAAAAAAAAGATGGGGGGATGGAAGGGTATAGGAACAGTGTATGTGTATACAGGTGGAGATAAGTTGTGTGATGGGGGTTATTCTAGTTTGTAGCTGCCAGACTGCAATATACCAGAAAAAGGTCAGCTATTAAAAGGGAGAATTTATTAAGTTGTAAATTTGCAGTTCTAAGGCCATGGAAATGTCCCAATTAAAGGGAGTCTATAAAAATGTCCAAATTAAGACACCAACAAGAGGTTACCTTCACTCAAGAAAGGCCGATGAAGTTCAGGGTTTCTCTCTCAACTGGAAAAGCACATGGCAAACATGGTGACATCTGCTATACCGAGTTGCTATTATGTGTAATTTTCTATGTGCTAGGGACATAGCAGTAAACAAAACTCCCTGTACTTATGGAGTTCACATTCTGGTGTGGATATGGAGTGACAAACAAACAAAAAAATACATTATACAGAATATTACAAGGTAACAAATGCTATGTAGAGTTAAAACAAAGAAATGGGATAGGTATGTGCAGCACAAGAAAAGTAAATTTCTATAAAACATAATGACATACTTTATCATTTTAAAGCAAGAAAGAAAACCACTGAGATATAATTAACATTAATGCTGACTTCTATTAGAAATGTAAACAATAATCAAACTGGACTTTACAAGGGAAAGAATGCAAAGAAATGCCAAGGAAACCTACTCTTAAGTTTTAATATTCAGTGATACTCACACTGAACTTCCCCCTAATGAATTCACTATAAACATAAGCAAAATATTTATTGCAAAGACAAATCTAGTACCACTAAAGCACAACGTGAGCCATCCCTGGGGTTAAATAGAGGTTTTTATTATATTATTATGATTAATAATATAGCATTGTGCTAAGTGATTTATGTGCCTGGTCTGGTCTTGGGCATTCCTCACAAGAATCCTGTGCATGGTATGGGTGCCCAAGTCCTCGCCACCCTCAGTGGCAGACCTGGAACTTACAGCCAGTCTGTCTGAAACATGAGCAGGCCCCCTTCTCACTGTGCAACACCGTCCCCTTCTCAACACTACAACTGCTCTCTCCGAGGGCTGCTGTTTCCACCTGAAGATCTAACCAACCAGGCATTCACTCAAGAAATACCTATTGAATACCTATGACTTTATGCCAGATACTCTCTTTAGCCTGAGGATATAGTAGCAAATAAGATAGATAAAATACCTGCCTTTGTGGAATTTATATTATCATGAGGAGATTAAGCATATGATATTGTTTCTGATTGTGATAAGTATCACTAAGAACAATTGTTCTAGTTTGCTAGCTGCCGGAATGCAATACACCAGAAACGGAATGGCTTTTAAAAAGGGAAATTTAATGAGTTGCTAGTTTACAGTTCTAAGGCCGAGAATTAAAACAAGTTTATAGAAAAGTCCAATCAAAGGCATCCAGGAAAAGATACCTTGGTTCAACAAGGCCGATGAAGTTCAGGGTTTCTCTCTCAAGTGAGAAGGCGCTTGGCGAACACAGTCAGGGTTTCTCTCTCAGCTGGAAGGGCACATGGCGAATACGGCATCATCTGCTAACTTTCTCTCCTGGCTTCTGGTTTCATGAAGCTCCCCGGGAGGCGTCTTCCTTCTTTATCTCCAAAGGTCGCTGGCTGGTGGACTCTCTGCTTTGTAGTGTTCCTCTCTCTGAATCTCTCATTCTCCAAAATGTTTCCTCTTTTATAGGACTTCAGAAACTAATCAAGACCCACTCAAATGGGTGGAGACATGTCATCCCCTAATCCAGTTTAACAACCATTCTCAACTAAATCACATCATTCAGCGAGATGATCTCATTACAGTTTCAAACATACAGTACTGAATAGAGATTATTCTACCTTTATGAAATGGGATTTATATTTAAACATGACTTTTCTTAGGGGGCATACTTCCTGTCAAGCCAGCACAACAATAGAGCTGAATAAAGGGACAGAGATTGATGGCATTGTGTGCGGAAGGACGTTATTTTAGACAGGAGGCCAGGAGCTTTTCTGGGAAGTAGGCATTTGAGTAGAAACCGAGATACACGGAAATCTAGATAAACAAGCTGGGGAAGAACACTGCTGGAAGAGGACTCGGTATGTGTAAGGCCTCTGAGGTACACACAAATTTGCTGTTTGAAAACTGTAAAAAAGCCATAGCTAGCTTCATTCCAGTCAACCTACTGTCTATTGTTTATAATAATAAGTGTAAATTAATTTCTTTCCATCTAACAAACGCTGCACCTTTCTGAAACAACTTCCTACATAACCTGGTCCCCAGCTCAACAGCCACATCAAATCCCAGTTCTTCTTCAAGACTCTGGTCAAGTTAGGACCCTTCCATTCCCTAAACTCCTATGGTACTTCTAAACTGTAACACACCAATATAGTATTTAGTTATAAACATGTCCCTCACAGGATACTCTTTAGGGCTATATTAGCAATTCATAATAATAACTGGATATTTTAAGTTAAAAGTCTGTGTCAACAAATTGATGATTACCTACATGACTAAAGGGAAGGTGTCACCAAATTATCAAGTGGCATCTTTTGAAATAAAGCTGAATGGAAAGTTTCCAAATGTCTCTACATGCTGCAGGGAATGATACTAGGGACAGAGAAGGCAGTATTAGACATACATAAACAGCTCCTTAAAAAGATGTCAGATATGCAAACTACCTTAAAAATTCTTGTAAATTATATGAATACAAAATGATTAAATTATTAATTAATTTGCATTACTACTTTAATTATTTTAGGTCAAATTTATTAAAAGTTTTTAAAATTAATAATTTTTATGTTTTTAGAGCAGTTTTAAGTTTAGAGAAAAACTGAACAGAAGGTACAGAGAGCTCCCATAAACTCTTCTGCCCTTTCCCCTGTCTCCAGCTTCTTCTATTCTTAACATTTTCTATCACTGTAGGGAACATTTCTTATAATTGATGAAATTCATAGCTTATATTAGGGTTCATTCTTTGTATTGTAAAGACTGTGGCTTTTGACAAATATATGATGTCTTGTAAGCACCATTACAGTATCATACAGAAGAGTTCTACTGCCCTAAGTATCCTCTGTGTTCTACCTTTTCATCCCCTGCAACTGCTCTCTACAACTTCCTAGAAACCACTGATCTTTCCACTGTCTCTACAGTTTTGCCTTTTACAGAATGTCATATAGTTGTAATAATACAGTACTGTGGCCTTTTCCAATTAGTGTTCTTCATTTTGAAATATGCATTTAAGGTTCCTTTATGTTGTTTCATGGCTCAAAGCTCACTTCCCTCTACTGCTGAGTAATATTTCATTTTTGGATGTACCAGAGTTGGTTTTTCATCTGAAGGACATCTTGGTTGCTTCCAGTTTTTGGCAATTATGAATAAAATTGCTGTAAACATTTGTGTATAGATATCTGTTTTGGACATAAGTTTTCATCATTTGACAAATACCTAGGAGTGTAACTGTTGGATCACAGAGTAAGATTATATTAAGCTTTATGAGAAACTGCCAAACTACCTTCCAAAGTGGCTGTACCACTCTAAATTTCCACTAGCGAAAAATGAGAATTGTTCCTCTACATCCTTGCCAGCCTCTGGTGTTTGTCTGTGTTTTGGAGTTTAGCCATTCTAATACGTTTGTAGTGATATCTCATTGTGGTTTTGATTCGCATTTCTCTAATGGCTAATGATACTGAGCATCTTTTTACGTGCTTTTTGGCTATTTTAAAATTTTCTTTGGAAAAATGTCTATTCAAGTCATTTTTTGATTAGGTTGTTTGTCTTTTGTTGAAGGAACAAGTGGTCCAAAAGGAATCTAATTTTCTGTTTCCTTGGCTATCAGTTCATTAATTGATAGTGCTGTATCACATGACAGAATATGTTCATTTTGTTCAACTACTTCTTTAAAAAAAGCATTTCTTTTTTTCTATAGAAAAATTCAAGAGATTTTCTTGAAAGCCTAGTATATACTATTCTTTGCAATATATCAAAGGTGCTACGTGAAAAGAAAAAGACGTAGTCCGTGACTTCACCCCCACTAGAATGGCCATTATTTAAAAGATGAAAAATAACAAATGTTGGAGAGGATGTGGAAAATAGGAACACTCATTCAATGTAAAAATGGTCAGCTGCCGTGGAAAACAGTTTGGTGGTTCCTCAGAGAAGTTAAGCATAGAACTGTAAGACTCGGTGTGCTGGTTTGAAAGGATGTATGGACCCTAGAAAAGTCATGTTTTAATCAAAATCCCACTTCATAAAGGCAGAATAATCCCTATTCAATACTGTATGTTTGAAACTGTAATCTGATAATCTCCCTTGAGATGTGATTTAATCAAGAGTGGTTGTTAAACTGGATTAGGTGACATGTCTCCACCCATGTGGGTGGGTCTTGATAAGCTTCTGAAGTCCTATAAAAGAGGAAACATTTTGGAGAATGAGAGATTCAGAGAGAGCAGAGAATGCTGCAGCACCATGAAGTAGAGAGTCCATCAGCCAGTGCTTTGGAGATGAAGAAGGAAAACACCTTCCGGGGAGCTTCATGAAACAGGAAGCCAGGAGAGAAAACTAGCAGATCACGCTGTGCTCGCCATGAGCCCATCCAGCTGAGAGAGAGACCCTGGACTTCATCGGCTTTCTTGAACCAAGGTATCCTTCCCTGGATGCCTTTGATTGGGCATTTCTATAGACTTATTTTAATTGGGACATTTTCTCAGCCTTAGAACTGTAAACTAGCAACTAATTAAATTCCCCTTTTAAAAAGCCATTCTGTTTCTGGTATATTGCATTCCGGTAGATAGCAAACTAGAACGCTTGGCAATCCCTCTGCTTGGTATATGCCCCAAAAAATTGAAAGCAGGGACTCAAATGGATATTTGCACACCGATGTTCATAGCTATATTATTTACAACTGCCAAAAGATGGAAGCAACTCAAGTGTCCATAAACTGAAGAATGGATAAACAAAAGGTGGTATGTACATACAAAGGAATGTTATGCAGCTATGAAAAGAAATAAAGTTCTGATACATGTAACAATATGGATGAACGTTGAAGACATCCTTTTGAGTGAAATAAGCTAGACACAAAAGGACATATTATATGATCTCACTGATATGAAATAATTAGAATAAGCAAATTCATAGTCAGAAATTAGAATACAGGTTTCTATGGGCTGGGGAGGGGCTAGTGAATGGGACTTAAAGCTTAGTACAAATTTCTGTTGAGGGTGATAGAAAAGTTTTGGTAATGGAGGATGGGGATGATAGCACAATACTGTGAATGTAATTAACACCACTGAAATCTATATTTGAAGTGATTAAAGGAGGAATTTCTAGTTTGTCAATATGTTACTAAAATAAAAATTAAAAACAAAAACAAAAAACTACAGCTACTCACAGAGTCAGAAACTAGAATACAGGTTATTAGGGACCAAGAAGGGTGTAGGGAATGAAGAATTAATGTTTACTTGGTAGAGAATTTCTGTTTGGGGTGAAGGGAAAAGTTTGGTAATAGATTGTAGTGATGAAAGTACAACATTGTGAATTTAATTAACACCACTGGATTATATATTTGAATGTAGTTAAAAGGAGTAATTTTAGATTGTAAATATGTTGGCAGAATAAAAATTTAAAAATAGAAAAAGGAGTTGAGCTAAATGGACAAATTCTGTCTAGCTGACATTATTTATCAGTTGATGAACTCATTAGCCAAGGAAATAGAAAATTAGATTCTCTTTGGTCTACTTGTCCCTCCAAGAACTGTTCACTGGCTGCCTGTTATGTACAAGACACCAGGTTTGGTGCTGTGAGGGACACAAATCAATATAAACTCCCTTCTCCGACTTCAAGAAACAAACTAATTACAGAGATAAAACATATTTAAAAAAAAATGCCTAGCAATACATCTGTGCTGGTTTGAAGGATGTATGTACCCTAGGAAAGCCATGTTTTAATCCTAATCCCATTTCGTAAAGGCAGCTGTTTCTTCTAATCCCTATTCAGTACCGCATATTTGAAACTTTAATTAGATCATCTCCCTGGAGATGTGACTCAATCAAGAGCTGTTGTTAAACTGGATTAGGTGGAGACATATCTCTACCTATTCTAGGTGGGTCTTGATTACTTTACTGGAATCCTATAAAAAGGAGGAAACATTTTGGAGAAAGAGGGAGATTCACAGAGAATAGAGAAAAACGACAGCTATGAGAAAGCCACAACAGAGAACGCCACAGAACCACGAAGCAGAGTCCACCAGCCAGCGACTTTTGGAGATGAAGAAGGAAAATGCCTCCCAGGGAGCTGGAAAGGAAGCTAGCAGTTGACCCTGTGTTCACCATGTGCCCTTCTAGCCAAGAGAGAAGCTCTGACTGTGTTCGCCATGTGCCTTTCTACTTGAGAGAGAAACCCTTAACTTCATCGGCCTTCTTGAACCAAGGTATTTTTCCCTGGATGCCTTAGACTAGACATTTCTCAAGACTTGCTTTAATTGGGATAGCTCCACGGCCTAAAAACTGTTAGCTTGCAACTTATTGAACTCCCTCTTTTAAAAGCCATTCTGTTTCTGGTATATTGCATTCTGGCAGCTAGCAAACTAGGACAACATCTGTATTATATTAAATATATTAGGATTAGGAATGGAACAGTCTAAAAGAGGGGCTAGAGGCAGTACAGTAATAAGAAAGAAAAGAAAGCTAAGAATGCACAAATGGGGACAAAACAGGAGAAATCTAAGTTCCTCACACATTTAAAGCCCACAGACATTAATAATTAGAAATTATGGGAAAGAAGCAGGATGTTTGACCACCCTGCAAAAATTGCTGTAGTAAGTATGTACTACCAAGTTTTATTTCAGAATTATGAAGAAATGAACTAATCTTGAGATTCAATGGCTAATGATAGTAGTCAAATGTTTATAAAATTAGCAAACATAGAATGTTTTGTTATTTCTCAGTTTAGGGGATAAAATTAGAATTTATACCTTCACTTGGCTCACTCATGAATACTGAGGAAGGCAATTATTCCTATGCTGGAGAAGCATAAAACTTCACCATGCTGGTCTTAGAGGATCCAATAAATTGGTGTTTGTGCCAGTTTGAAAGGATTATATGCTCTAGAAAAGCCATGTTTTAATCCTGATCCATCTTGCAGAGTCCGCCTTTCTTTTAATCCCTATTCAGTACTGTAGGTTGGAAACTTGATTAGATTATCTCCATAGAGATGTGACTCATCCTGTTGTGGGTGTTATCCTTTTAATTAGATGGAGATGTGACTCCACCCATTCCAGGTGGGTCTTGATTAGTTTACTGGAATCCTTTAAAAGAGGAAACATTTCAGAAAATCCTTTAGAGCATGACAGCCACAGAGTCCATGCAGCCGGAGATGAAGCAAAAAGCTCCCGGGGGGAGCTTCATGAAACAAGAAGCCAGGAGAGAAAGTTAGCAGATGTCCCCATCTGCCCTTCCAGGTAAGAGAGTAACCCCAAACTTCACAGGCCTTTCTGGAGTGAAGTTAACTTCTTGTTGCTGCCTTAATTTGGACATTTTTATAGACTTGCTTTAACTTGGACATTTTCACAGCCTTACAACTGTAAACTTGCATCTTAATAAACCTTCCTTTTAAAAAGCTGTTCCGTTTCTGATATATCGCATTCCAGCAGCTAGCTAACTAGAATAGTGTTTGTAAAGATAGACAGGTTTCCAGAGCTTTCAGAACTATTCAAATGGATAGAGAATCCAACTGTTCATAGTCGGTTTAAAGTGTGGTTATAAAGAAATAAGAACTTTTTTTTTGCTTGTGGGTCCTATAAAAAAGAGACTTTTTTCTCTGCAGTTACAGTAAAACAGCTACTCCATTTTAGTGGAGGAGGAACATTACTTTGGATTGTGTTGGTCAAGGAGCTATAATGTAAAAGATGTGACTTGAAGGAGAAGAGAAAGGTAGGGGGTAAGGAGCAGGAATGCAGTATGCAAAAGAATACAGTGATTCACTAAGCATGTACAAGTTCAGTAAACAGAGTATCCTGAAGATAGCAGAGTGTCTGGTGGGATTAAGTAGGGGATAAAGGTAAACTGAGTCCAAACTGGGTAATCTTTAATAAAGCCTAAATTAAAAAGTCATTGGTGGGTCATTACATTTTTTAGAGCAGAGAGGCAGCATGAGGAATATAAGGAGGAGTCTGATGAAAATGTACAAAAAATTTTATAGGGGAGAATTACAGGCAGAGAGGTGGGAGGTGGAAGCTTCAGATGAGGGCAGACAAGGGATAAGAAAGGGAAAGACTGGTGTGAGAGACATTCTGAAGAAATGGTGCGTCCAGGGAATGAATTACACATTACAGGGGAAGAATCAAGCCTTTGACTGGAAGAACAGTGATCCCATTCATGGATAATATGAAACCCCCAAATGACCTGCCCAGTAGCAGTGAGGGTCACATCATAGATTTCCTCAATCCTGCACATCACTGTCACCTACAGGTGACCTCTAATAACAGATGAGGACCAGGGTCAGCCTCCAGCGAAGGATGGGTGACACCCGGATATATGAATAGACTTAATGTGCTTCCTTGTGGGACTCCCCTTGCTCTTCATTTGAAAATTCTATCGGGCCTTCGGGTGCACGGGTGGTAGAATGTTCACCTTCCACGAGGGACCCCTGGGTTAGATTCCCTGACCATGCAACCAGAAAAGAATTTTATCTGGCTTTTAAGTTCTAGCCCAAATCCTATTTTTTCCATGAAAGTGTTAGATTTACATTATCTGAACCTTTGAGGCTTTCATTTTATGTTCTCTGTAAATCTTTTAGAGCACCTGTTTTACAGTACAGATATAGATATACAGACCCTTTTTTTTTCATTTTACAAATTAAGTTTCTTGAAGCAGGGGCCCTGATATCACTGCAGTCCTTCACGTTCCTTGAACACAGGAGTGTTCATCTGAGTAACATTAACCTAAGCAAAGCAGGCAGACAAGAATTCATTCATTCATTTCATTCTACAAATATTTCTCAAGTACCTACTATTTCCACCCTCTGGTAGGTATTAGGTATATACTGGCAAAAAAGACCCGACTTAGTCTTTTGCCTTCATGAAGCTAATGACCTAGTGAAGTGAAGCTAAGAAAATTTCCAAGGGTGGAATAACCGCTGACCTTCGGAATCAGATAGTGCAGGCAGGTATTTTGTCTGCAGAAAAAGGATTTAGAAGTTCATGAGGAGAAAAAGGTGAAAAGTTTGAAGAGCATCAGGAGTCCTTATTATTTTGAGGTTTTTATTTTTTGGAAATCTAAGAATTTCCTTAACTCTGGCTCTCAAAGGGTCCTGGGACCAGCAGCTACAGCAGCAGCATCAACTGGGACTTATATTAGTAATGCAAATTCTCAGGCCCCGTCTAGACCTGACAAATTAAGAACTCTCAGGGTGAGGCAGAAATGTGTTTTAATAAGCCCTCCAGGTAACTCTGATGCTCTCTAAAATTTGAGAAGCCCTGTCTTGACCTAAAGGAAATCTCTCAATTCTTCTATGTCACTGAAGTTGATCAAAGACTCCAAAATTCTACAATATATTGTAATTATGCTATTTTAGACAACAGTTTGGCACAGCAATTTAATGTATCTTTAAGAAATAATATTCAAATTACTGAAAAAGTATTTGCTTTATCTTAAATTCAACCTGAAGGTAATGTTTTATTTTACAAATTCACATTTTACTACGAATATATTTTACCATAATGAATTTATTCCTTAATCCCAATTTAGTGTTACTAATTGAGTAGTGAAGTTCAAATATCTGTGTAAAACATGTCTAAACATATCCTTTGGAGAACTAACTGCTGAGCTT
Organism: Myrmecophaga tridactyla; assembly: GCA_004026745.1. Taxonomy (NCBI): domain Eukaryota; kingdom Metazoa; phylum Chordata; class Mammalia; order Pilosa; family Myrmecophagidae; genus Myrmecophaga; species Myrmecophaga tridactyla. The sequence continues at coordinate 1,884 of PVIY010022767.1, read as the reverse complement.
GCTCTCCTCTGTGCTGCCCTCTGCTGATTTGTAAGGCAAGTTTCATCTATCCAAAAGCAGTTTAAAATAGTCCCAAGGATGATATCATTCCTTCCACTTGTAAACTATCTGCTCATCTGTAAGAAGCAAGAATTAGGTTAAAAGTTAATTGTGGATAATCACTAGTTTCACACTAACCTGCCACTCCTACTTGATGTGTGGCGTATCCTGGTAACCTGCTGGGTCCATCTCCCAGCCACAATGTCAGGGTTGAGGAATCTGATTCTGCATGGTGAAAGCAGAAGCCCAGAGAAGCAGCCGGGGCAATAAATCGGCTCTGTAGTATGGGAATGTGCAGCCATACAGCTACTCTACCTTCTGATCTCCACTGCTGTATCGCAGCTAAAATGTGGAAGAAAACAAAAGTTTGTCAATATTTCCCAGTGAGAGGAGTGGAATAAGTGAAAACTCAGCAGGGCATCGCTTCCTCCATGAAGCGCTCTTAAGCATCGACTTCTGTCACTGGCCAGCTGTCTGGGAAGGGAACCCCAAATGTCCTGTTCCCACTACCAGCAGAACTATCGTGTTTTATTATAATTGCCACCTTGCTTATATGACTTAACCACCAGACTGAATTCCTTAAGGATGGAGTCAGTATAGCGCTGCTCTTCACATCCATAACACTGAGCATGATGCCTCCTGGCACGTAACCGTTAGGTCGGGGGAATAAGGGAGGGCTCTGTGGCTGGAATCATGAAGTCACTCCAGGACCAGAGGTGAACCCTTACAATCAAGGTCCTTACAAAAACATCTATTCACGGACATCTAACCACCCGCTACTCAACCCGCTAGCATAATAATCCTTTGTTTAATGTGCCGCCCCTTTCATGTCATCTCCTGACCCGTCCTTAAAAACTGCACTCGCCAAAGCCCGTGCGCGAACTCACCTCATTCCCTCTTGGGTTCGGTGAGCTCTGCCTGGGAGCACAGCCAATAAAGCACGCTCATTTGCAATCCTTTCATCTACTTTCCTTTCTCTCACATACCTCATATCTTACAACCTTTCATCTTGGTGCCGAAACCCAGCAGAGGAGCTCGGGTGCTGCCCGCCCGGCCAGGGGCGCCCCGGCTTCCTCTCCCTCCTCCTCCGCATATCCAGAGACCAGGCATCCTTCGGCCGCCGCTCCATCCACCACTGATCGGGTAAGTCCCTCCCTCCTAGCCCGGCTGCCGGGTCTCGCGGTTCCGAGAAGGAGAGAGCCTGTCTGTATCTTACTCTCCGAAAACCTTGAATTCATGTCAGGTTCTCTCCCGAGGGCTGAGGTGAGCAGGGACGCCCGCAAGCCTCGTACCCCTTTCCTGGGACTCGAGAGGCCGTGGGGACGCCCCGCTTCTCGTTTCCCTCCCACACTTGGGTCCAGGACCTGGACGGACTTTAAACCCGCACAGAGGAGCTCTAAGGACTCTCTCGGGGCACTGGGACGCTGACGCCCCTGGGGCAGTCCTTTGTTCCTTGGTTCTGCGAGGCCCATCGGCATGGGCAGTAAATCCTCTAACACCCGACCCCGCACGCCTCTGAGCCGCCTGCTGGCAAACTCGTCGGCACTGAGTTTACTCCCAGACGTCGGGCGGCCGGAGTGCCTCTCTCACTTCTGTAACAAGGCTTGGCCACAGCACCAATCGGACGACGGTTCCCATTGACCCGAGGAGGACTTTCGACTTTAAGGTCCTTGACGACCTCGGTGATTCCTGCCAAAAGAATGACAAGTGGGCCGAAACTCCTCACGTCCCGGCGTTTCTTCTCCCGCGCTCCGTCCCTCTCTCTGTGCTCCTTGCTCCACGGCTCAGGTTCTCCCAGCCACGGAAACCCCCAAACCCTCCTCTCCTCTGACGAGACTTCCTCCT
>PVIY010022766.1:26421-40422 GCA_004026745.1 Myrmecophaga tridactyla | reverse complement strand
AGAGAGAGAGAGAGAGACAGACAGACAGACAGACAGAAGTGAACGGAAGGGTAGGGGCAGATTTAGCTACCTGGCAACACTAGACTGCCGGATTAATATCAAATTCTATCCAGCACACAATCAAGCATTCAAAGCAGATTAATAACTTGTGTTCAAAAAGGAGGCTGAAGAAACCCAATTTTCTTATTTTTAAAGTTCAAAAAACTGAGAATCATCTAGTAGATTAAGTAAACATGGGACCAACCACCATTCGGCTATGGATGTCCCACTCCAACCAGCAAGCAAATCCCAGGAAGTAGGCGAATCTTCTCTATGTGGTTTCTCAGAAGCAGGGCCCTGTGTTATTACGTGGAGAAGAGAGCCCTGGGTGGGTGGGTGGGGTGGGGGGTGTTCCTCGCGCCTGAGTCTTTGGAGTGTGAGAGCCACAGTCACAGCCTCTGATGGTATACGCAGCTGCAGGCAGGCCTGCTCCTACACCATCTCCCTGTCCATTCCTCGAGGTCCGTCTTACAAGGAGCTACGACTCACAGAGCAGGACAACTTGCTCCTGGTGGCCCACCCAAGCAGCAGTATACCACAGAGGTTTTGAGTTGGTCCTCCTAGTCTACCGCTCCAGCTCTCCCTCTAACCACAGATGCAATCACGGCAGGATCCACGTTGAGCCTCAGTTTCCTCAACCAATACTAGCTCCTCCGGAGAGGAGATGATTCAAGTAGGGCACTCAGCACCAGGCCCTCTGCACACAGACTAAGCCCTCAAAGGATACTTGCTATTATCTTGCCATTAGCATTCAAACCCTCTGCTGTCCTCTGATTCCTGACCTCTTCACTGTCTTTGTATGTACAGCTTCATGCAACAAAAGACTCAACTAAATCTGGTTCTGGATTTATACCCCCCCTCATCCAATGTGCATCTGATTTGTTTTTAATACTTCCACTACAGCAGAAATGTGTGTGATGCCTGACGTGGTGGAAGGGTCACTGCCTCCAAAGACAGTCACAGAAAGATCTGTCAAGCCTCTTAGAGCTGCTGTGCACAGCTTCCCAGGTTGCATACTGCACAACTCCAGGGGACACCATTCCCATAGATACTGCATCTTGGTTATTCTAAAGTCTGGTTTCTATCCCAATCACATCCAGAATGAGATCTGAGTGTAACTGAGTCAGGTACTGCTAGTTCCCCTGTCTCCATGCCCCTTCTTTCCTCTCCTTTTTGTCTGCTGGCAAACTTTAAAATAGAACAATTCACTCAGCAAAAAGATGGCTCCCACCCTCTACACCCGGAGGAAGGAATGTGCCACTGCCCCGCTAATGAAACTTTGTTTAACTTGAGGCCAGGTTGTTGCTGGCTTACCACATTTACCAAAAAAATCACACATGGAACTTGCCACATTTACCAAAAAATAATCACACATGGAATTCTAAGGAGGTTTTACTCATCTGAGGACGAACTCAAAGACTCCATTTTTCTCCTTTCTTGGTGAATGGTTGTATTTCTTTTGGTGATGTGCAGAGTGGGAGCCACTTACCTTTGTCCTCATTATGAGTATGGAAAATAAGCATCTCCAATTTCCCAAACAAAGGCAGGGTGACTAGCAATCCTTAACTTGCCAAGGACATGCACATTTCAGAAGACTATTTGCACTTCAGCTGCTTCAGACATGGGTATAGTTTTCTTTCCCCCCCCAAAGAAACGATGTCATGAAATGTGAGCTAAGACCCCAGGCTAGACCACAGATACAACCGAGCAGGTACCACTGAACCTGGCCACGTCACTTAGGTGTGCTTGCCTGTAGGCAAAAAAGTACCCAAGTTCAACTTGGGACATCAATTTTAGTGGGAAAGAGAAAAGGGCAGAGGGAGAAAAGGAGGAGCCTCCTGTATCCAAAAGGACAGCATTCTCCATGAGTTTAATAAATATTTATCCCATTCCTACCATACATACACACCAGAGTTGGTCAGCAAGATAGTCCTTACCCTAAAAATGCTCACAGGCCTGCGGAACAAAATAGCAGGTAATCAGGTACAGACAAGTCAATACGATCAGATTCCACACTGAGAATCAAGGAAAAGCCCATGAATTCAAGGAGGCCTTGTCTAATGACGATGGAAAGGCCCCGCCAGGCTTAGAACCTGCACTGTGGAAGGGGGAAGGGGCAGCACTGCAGGTGGAGAGAAGAGCACGTGCAAAGGCCAGGTGGTGAGAGGGAACAAAGCACGCCGGGGACCCCTAAGGCGCCCGATGTGGCCGGAGCATCATGGATGTGAGGGTGGGGGCTGTGGGATGAGGATGGAGAGAAAGGCTGAGGCCAACCCTGAAAGGGCCTCGGCAACAAGGCTGAGCTGAGCCTGGGGGTGGGGGAGCATGACTTCACCCCAAGGCAAATGGGGAGCCCGGGAAAAGTCAAAAGTAGAGGATGCATGGCAGAGGTACCAGGTGAAACAGGCAGTCCCTGGCTACAGGCTTTTTCTTTCGTTCTTTTTTTTCTCAAATATAACAGTCACTTATAGATACCATGTAAGCTGTCTGCAAGCAGAGACAGTTTCCCAGAGACAGGAGAGGTGAGCGAATGAGGTGCTCGTCCTGGAACTGCCTGCTTCATGCTTGCCTCCAATGTCTGAAGCATACCCACCCCTGCTTTGTTCCTGCTATAAATACACCCCAATCCCTCTGTGCAGCAGTTTAGTAAACTGTCTCACCCCTTGTCTGTGCCCGTGAAACCCAGCAACTGTCCACTCCTGGTTCCGGAAGGAAAGCCCTGTCCTCAGAGGACGCCCACAAGAACGTACCGTGTAAGCGCACAGGCACTGCAGGCAGACACGGGACCAAAGCACCCCCCACTCCGCACCCAGGACCTAGCTGTGTGAACAGGGCGAATTCCTCACCTCCCTCTCTCTGAACCTTCATCCCTAACACCAGGGGCGCAGTAAAAGGCTGTGGAGGGGACACAGCGAGACAGTGTCTCTTAAGCCGAGGCCCAGGCCCACAGAAAGCACCAACACCAGGCCACCATTTGCAGAATCCCCAACACTGTCCACCACGCAGTGAGGAGCTTTTTCTAGCAGCGATGCCCCCTCAAAACTAGTTGGCCAACTGGCAGCTGTGCCCTCCAGACCAAAGCAAGCTACTGCCAAGTCCTTTCAAAGAAAATCCAACCACTGTACTTGGTTTATATGAATCCTAACACCTCTTTCCAGTGTTGTGGGAGCCAGGACTGGGGAAGTCCCGGGCAGTACAAATAAAACTCAAGTGATAGCAAAGATCTCAGCTCAGCTGCCGTGTCTGCTCTGGGGCTGGTTGTGGAGGAGAAGTTGAGGCCAGAATAAGAGTGTGACTCTTCCCTCGGCCAGATCGGACTGGAGTCCTTAGAATGAAACATGGGACAAACTGCCGAACTGAGCACCCTCTCCCATCCTGGCTCCCCTTGCCGCACCTGGGAGCTACCACAGCCAGGCTTAGGGCCCTCTCCCCCTGCCCCCTCCATCAGAGGTGATAGCGTCACATGTCCTCGCGGCTCTGAGCCACCTCTGCCTCAACAAATCAGGAGCGCAACCAGGTTTCCCAACCCATGACACACACACACCAGACAAAATACAAACACAGGCATGGACATGCAAATGATCTGCCAGGACGTCAGAAGGCTCCAGGAAACCTAAGCATATCCTACTGGAATGAATTGCAAAAGAGAGCCTAGGGCCATTTGCATTCCCATTAGCTGGGAAGCTGCCAGAAGCAAGGCCCTTGGCTCAGGTTATATTCTCATTCCCTTTGTGTTGCTGCCACTTCTGTTGTTGGGAAGCTTCTCACTCCAGGCCTGGAAGTACAAACACTGCACCTGAGTTCCTTTATTAAGGGACTGTGGCTCAATATGCCTGGGTATGTTCTGAACTCCTGCCCACGGCTCAGTGATGTGACACAACCCCACCTGCCAGTGCTGGGCCCAGGAGGCACAAAAACAAGTAAGACCATCCCTGCTCGCAGGGTTCCGGTCTCCTGGGAGACTCAGACAAAGCAAATGGGCACCAGCCAGTGTCACAGGTATCACTACAGAGTAGGGGAACACACAAGGAGGAAGAGGGAGGAACAGGAAGTCTTTCAAGGGGCTGGTTTAATCTTGGGTGGGGTGAGGACAGCATCCTAATGGTAACTAACTTAATCCAAGCCTCCTCCCCTGATTTCTAGGTAAGCCACCCAGGGGTCCTCCGCCTTGAAGACAACCCTCGCCCGACGACCCCCACAAGGCCTGGGGACCACAGCTCCAGGACTCCACACGCTGGCTGGGCCAGCTCCTGGAAGCGATGAAGACCTCAGTGCCCTCTAGATTGGCAAGTGAGCATCTGTCAAGAGCAACTGTGGGCTTGGCCCAGGTGCTGTGGGTCACACAGCAGGGCTTTAAATACAGTGGTCAGTGGCCGACATCCAAGAGGAGGTGGCAGCCACTTAGGACAATCTCAAAGGGATTTTTTTTTTTTGCAACAACAATCCCTGGCCCAGAACAGGTATTCGTAGTTCTGAAATGACTGAATGAATGGATCTAAGCAGAACTGAGAAGTACACAAAGACAAGGAAAGAAAAAGAAACCCACACTCATTCTAAAACTGACTTTGCTTCAGCTCCTGGGTTCATGCGGTCGAAGTTCATATGCATATGCCACGTAAAGAACCAAAGGGGAGGTTGGCTGGATAAAGCTCCTCACACCTTAGGAGGCATCTAAATCACTCCTGCGGACTGCAGGCCCTGGGACCCCGCAGGTCTGGGGCAGGCCTGAGAGGCTGTATCGGGACAAGCTCCCAGGTGATGGCCACACTGCTGGCTGCAGGACCAGGATCAAGCAGCGAAGGAGGGACTGACCGCCAATGCCGTGGCCTGCCTGTGCCAGCTCACAGATGGGTAAGCGTTTCAGGGACTGACCAAGGGCCGAGCAGGACTTGGCACGCACCGTGCAGGAGCTCACTTTCCAGTGGGAAAGCTATGTGCTCAATAAGAAGGAAACGTAACGTGAAGAGGCTTCTAAACCAGATGCGTTATTGAAAAGAGGCACAGTCCTGGAAAACGGTCACGGACCGTGATCATTTTGTCAGCAGTCGCACACAGCAGGATCACTCACAAGGAACCACAACCGCTGAACTTAAAGCACACAGAGAGACTCTCGGGTCTGTGGTTCTGGGTATATTTTGCATAAGGGACAGTGCTTGTCACTCTTGGCCACCACCATCTGAACCCCTTTCTATGACTAGGCAATGCCCCTGCTTATGAGAGGGAGAGCCCAGAACCCCCAGGGAAGGTGAAAATGGCAGAGACTTCTTTTCCTGGCCTGCCTTGCAGCAGGGACCCAGCCCCTTCCTAGATAAGCACACAGCCCAGGCTCTGGAAGGGGACCTGAGAGGGAGCTAGCTGCCCACATGCCATTCTGGAGGGGGCCGGGTGGCACCACAGGCCCTGGGGCCTTCTCAGGAGCTTTCCAGCTTAGCTTCTGAACCCGGGTCTTGGGCCCACCTGGAGACCTGTGGCCTCCCTAATAGGCTTTTACAAATTCCCTTTCTGAGGCCGAAGTGATTCCTGCTGCTACAACCTAGAACCCTGATGGCATGGAGGACAGAATTAAGCCCTTCTCAATTAGCCTCTTGAGCAAGGAGGCACTTAGCTGTTGAAATCTTGATTGCTTTTTCATTTCAAGATTTGGGTTCTTTTAGCAACAAAGAGACTGATCAGTAAACAATCAGATTAACTAGCTGACATCCAAATCTGAGGCACAGCATTTCATCTGATGTCCAGCCAGCAACAGATCCTCATGCTTTTCCAATCAGGACTGGGGAAACATTAAACCCACAGCTGGGAATGTTCTCTGGTTATGAGCGTGTCAAACCAAACCCAAGCCTGATGCCCTTCCCAGGATTCCTTCCCAGAACCCTGGCAGCAAGCAGATGATCTTCCTCGGCAAACAGGACGCGTCCTCCTTCGCTGTCCATGACGGCTTCCTCCCTGCAGTAGACGAGGCCACCAGATGGTCCTGGGCCACCAGGGAGCCAGGCGCCGTCTCCAAGGAGCAGGCCTCTGCCTCTGTCTTCCACTTCCAGGAGATCAAGTTCGGATCAAAGAGCCCACTGGGGCCAAGGGGTCCCCGATCCCTCCAGGAGTTTAGGCCCAAGGGTCATTAAGTCCTTAATCCACTTACCCTCATTTTCCAGGCAAATCAATTCTCAAAGACCTCATACATTCTTATCAGAGGACCATGGGAGCTGGGAAAGCCCTTGAAAAATCATCTGGTACTTCAAAGGGATTTCACTTAAACCAGAGATTTTTCCAAAGAAACAGTAAATCCTGTTGGATCTGAGGTGAGGTCCAGCTCTGGCTGATGGGGGTGGGAGACACGGCCTTTCCTTCTCCCACGCTGGGCTCTCACCCTAGGGAGCATCTCCAGGCTACCCCAGAGCTCGCCCACCTGAGCCAGCCACTCAAAGTCAGCATCCACCAAACTGAGTGACCTCAGAGATGCAAGGGAGCCACTCAGCAACATTTACCACAATGTTTTACACTCCTTCCTTGGAGTGTAAAATATTTTTAATATTCACGACAACCCTATGTGATGGGCACAGATAAGCCCATCACGGAGGAGGAAACCCGGGCCCAGGGACTGTAATAATTCCAAGGGGTAGCTTAGCGTTCAACCCGCCCAGCTCAGTTTTGGGGAAGGAGATTCTTTATGTGTGGGCAATGCAAGTTTTACAGTGATAAATAAAGCATTATGTAAAAGCACTTTTTCCAGATAGGCTGCTACCTAAACACTCCCTACAACAATATTCCCAAGCTGCCTCTGCACAGAGAGGGTAAGTAACCTGCCCTGAGTCACACAGCTAACACGCGAGGGAGCTGAGCTTTAGACCAGGCTGTGTGCCTCCAAAGCCTGTGCACCCTCCATCAGAGTCCACTGCTTCTCTAACCTAAATCTCTTTAGGCTACTGCCCAGTCCTATCCATTCACCAGAGCCTCGGTAGAAGCTGAGGAGAGCAAGCTACCACCCTCCACGGACCAACTTTTCATAAGCGAATGGAAAAGTCCCTAAGACACACACTCTGCTATTTCACAACATCTCTGACCTTTATTCAGGTAAAGAGCAAGCAACTGTTGCATCTTTCCACATTTTCACAAGGCAGATTTCCAAAAATATTGTCGACAGGGCAGGGTCTCTGTGCCAGTTTCAAAATACTTAATCTGCAGTGACAAACAGTTAGGTAGCTGCCGGGGCAGACTTAGTCAACCCATTGTGAAAACCACAATTGCTAAATTACATACTGTGACCAGGTCAAAGGATGGCAAAAAGGAACAGGAGCCCAAGGCTTCTTCCAACAGGACAACAGGACACCAGGTTTCCTGTATGTGTCTCCATTCAACCCACCCTGCAAGGATGGTGGTCCCCACAGTTCAGTTTCCCAGGACGCAACTGCCCCACTCAGTGACACTGACAACATGAGCAAGAAAAGGGAACTTGCCCAGACACAGAGAAAAAGAAGGGAGAAAGCAGCAAATACGAGAAGCATCAGTTAATGGGCATGCTTGAAATACAGTTCTACAGAAGGAAAGAAAGGGGGCTGGATGTGACACAATCTCAGACTTCACAATGACTTCGTACAGTCAGTTTGAACAGAGTCATAACATTTTAGTTCTTGATGGATGGAAAATGCAAGGAATTAGTGCTTTGTTCCATACGATCTGGGCAGATGTTTACTAAGTTGTTTTCTCAGATTTTCTTGTCGTGTTTAATGGGAGGTCATGAATATTCAGCAAAGAGGATTTCATGTATGTGACAATTATGAGAGGTAACAGACAAAAAGGCAGAGGTCTGAGTGGACTTTAAAACTGGCACCTGAGTGTCCTCCCGGAAAACAAAGCTACTGAGGTGCCAACACCTACACTACAGACAACAGCGGTCCTGGCAGCTCCAGGATGTGCCGTTGTCTGCTTAACTGACCTCTTGGCTTCTGCAAAGGCTGCTCCCTCCACTGCCCTGGGATGCTGCCCTTTCCGCTGGCATCAATGCCCCCCCTCAAGGCCATGCCTTGCCATCGCCCACACTGAGCATGACAGAGGGTCCCCTCCTTGCTTACCTAAGACCTCTTCTCCCCATCATGGCACCTGCCACACTTGGCTGCCATACTGCTTTCCTTTTCGTCTCTTCCACCAAGACTAGAATTCGTGTGGGTGGGGCTCCTATCTTTGCCCAGTACCTGGCACAGAGCGTCACCCAAACACTATCTGCTCATGATGGGAGAAGAGAAGGAACAAATCCCTGGGAGATGTGGAAGGGGGTGGCATTGAACCCAGTGGAAAGTCTAAAGAATGGCTTTGGAAACCACATTTCTAACAAGAGTTTAATGTCTAAAATATATAAAGAAACGCTAGACCTCAACAACAAAAAGACAAACAAACCCAACTGAAAAATGGGCGAAGGCTTGAATAGATAGTTCTGCAAAGAAGATATACAAGTAGACTATAAGCACATGAAAAGCTACTCAACGTAAATTAGCCATTAGGGAAATGCAAATCAAAACCATAATGAGATACCATTTCACACCCAGTAGGATGGCTACTATATAAAAAAAAGGGGAGAAGAAGTGTTGGAGAGGATGTGGAGAAATAGTAACATGGGCTCACTGTTGGTGAGGATGTCAAATGGTGCAGCAGCTGTAGAAAACAGTTTGGCAGTTCCTTGAAAAGTTAAATATAGAACTGTATGACCCAGAAATCCCACTTGTAGGTATATACCCAAAAGAATCATAAGCAGGAACTCAAACAGATATATTCACACCGATGTTCATAATGGCATTATTCACAATTGCCAAAAGATGGAAGCAACTCAAGTGTCCATCAGCAGATGAATGGATAAACAAAATGTGGTATATACATACAATGGAACATTATTCAGCCATAAAAAGGAACAAAGTTGTGATTCATGCAACAAGTAAGAACCTTGAAGAGTGAAATAAACCAGACAGAAGGACAAATATTGTATGATCTCACTAATACGAAATAGATCAGTAGATTCATAGAAACTTGAATACAGGTTACCAGGGGTTGGAGTGTGGTTAGGAAATGGGGTTTACTGCTTCGTTAGTACTGAGTTTCTGTTTGAGGGGATGGAAAAGTAATGAATGGCACTGATGGAAGCATCACAATGTGAATGCAATTAGTGCCACTGAACTGTATATTTGAATGTGGTTAAAAGGGGAAATTTTAGGTTGTATATGCTACAAAAATAAAATTTTAAAAGCACATTTGACTATATAACACAAGCAGTGAACCCTAATGTAAACTATAGACCGGCTAACAGTGTAATAATGGACAAAGGTGCCACACTAATGCAAAGTGTTAATAATGGGGAAAACTGTGTGTGAGGGAACTGGGGGTAGACGGGAACTCTGTATTTTCTGTAATCCCACAACATCCCTAATTTAAAAAAAGATGGGAATATAAATGAATGCTCACAAAAATAGAGTTGGTTTATCTTTTCAGACTTGTCAGAAAGGGGTCTGTGAAATCTCCAGCTGGCTGGACAGAAATGCCATGGAATTCAGACTCAGGAATTGGAAGGTCATGTGGCTGGCCCTGCACACAGCTCAGGACACAGGTTTGCGTTCGCCGAGCACACGCTGAGGTTCCGTCACCCTGGCACACGCTAGCCCCTTCAGAGTCACAAGCTGCAGGACCGTTTTTTTGGCCGGAGCCTAATAGGACACAAATTACAGCAGCATTTTTCTTTCTACTCTTCAACTTTCTCCCATTCATTATCTCCAACAGACGCAAAAGAACTTAGGAGTTAGGGCTTCATGGCCAAAGTTGGGCATTTTTGTCCTTGGGAAAATGGGAAATGCTAGGATTCCCAAACGGAGAGCATGCGCTCCTCCCTCTAGATAAGGCATTTCTTGGAGGGCATTGGACTAACTTGGTAACTCCCAAGAGTGCCTAGCAAAGTACGGCCCGCGCTGGACGCTTGAAATATTTCAGCATTGGTCTTCCACTAACATAAACCCTGTGTCAGCCGCACGCCTCCACTTTCCAGGGATTCAATTCCTTCCCCCTGAAATTCCTACCAGTTGGGGCAGGGTGATGTGCAGGCTCGAGCCACCTAAAAACTTATGATTATGTTAAACACTTTTACAACTCTAAAAGTTAGGACTCCCGCCCCCGCACCCACACACATTGTGTGAGCACAGGGTTTTAGAAGTGGTTATCTTGTTAACACAGCTGTGAGGCTCCTAGGAAGGAAAAAACCATGACACTGTAAAAACAACTTTTCCTCCTTCCTACATGAAAAAATCAAATGTAGAAGCAGAACCATGGGACTTCAAGGCCTTACTGAGCTCTGAGAGCACAAATGAAAGTATCTTCAAAGTAGTTTCTCCTACTGAGCAGTCAAAGGCCAGCCTCTCCCACTTTTCAGCTCCATCTCAGCAGCTCTGGAAAATCGAGACAAGGGAAGGGAGAAGGGGAAACACACACACACACACACACACACACACACACGACACCCTGATCACCTGGAATCCTTTCAGCCATGAAGGCAACTTCTAATAAGCCTCTTCCTTCCCACCCACCCCTTTCTCCCCTGTCCCCCACCCACACCCACACCCACAAAAGACAGTGATGCACCTGCACTTCCCCTAACTCTGACCCTTCAATGTTTAACCAGGGATCTATATTTTAAAGGCCAGATAACAAGGCAGATTAGTTTTCAACGTGAGTCAGCACATCCCGCAGTGCAATAGTTCGACTGAGTGTTTAATGGCCTCAGGTCTTGGTTGCGGGCGTTGTCTATGGTGACCCTGTGACCTTGGGAGGGACCTAGGAGTCTGCCTGGGAGGGAGGAGGGCAGCCTGGAGGAGGGCAGGCTTCCCGGAGCGGAGCCAGAAGAACCAGCCCAGGGGCAGGAACAGGCCAGGCAGGGTTTGGGGTAAGAGAGAAGCAGAGGTCCTGACCTCTCATCAACTCTCATGGACTCTGGCCTTTTCTTCCATCAGAGGGCCCCTCATTCAGCCTTAGGGAGTCAGGAAACTTCTCAAGTGGGTTCTCAGCATTTGAACTCGACATTTCAACATTTCCGGGCTCAACTTGGCTTTGTTTCTCTCAGGTGATGTGCCACCTGAGCTGGCGTCAGCCTCTCAGTTAAGAAGCCCCTCCTGAACTAGGGTCAAGAAAATAAGGAGTCCAGACAACGATGGTCCTATAGAAAGGAAGAACAATTCAACCTACTGGCCTTAGCTAGTCCTTACAAGAGGTGAAATCATCAGTTTGGGTGAAACATTCAAGTACATCTACTTCAGAGAAGTATTTCCTCTCAAGGATTCAATAAGAGAAGATTCCACAAGCTCCTGGATTTGGCAGTTTCAGAGGATGGAGACCCTCTGAAGAGGTTTCCCTTCTACTCGGTCGTCATCTGAATGGACACAAATGCTGGCTTTCCTGCAAAGACCAGGAACAACTGTACCGCATGCGTCTGTCTTCGCGGGCGCACATCGAACTCGTCGTACCTCCCTGGCATTTCCCACTAAGGTACTGGCCAGTCACCCTCGCGAGTGGCAGTGCTCAGGAGTTAGAACTATTGGGGAACTTGATGTGACTCAAAACTGTGACCACCACATATCACTTGACTTTTACCAAACACAAATACATCCAGGCCACCATTTTGTTGTCCTGCCACTCCCCTGAAATAGCTCATATGCACAATGAACATTTACTGGATTAACACACTGGCCCAAGAGAGATTAATTTTTAAAATTAATAGTCCCACTTGGCTTAAAAGAACCAAAGAGCACCTAAAACACTGAAGTATCTTCTAAGATGTTTTGCGTTCTCACCCTTTCCCCGAGAAAACAGGGAAATTGCCTTCTCTATTCTTGTCTGATCTTCAGACCTATTGATGATCGCTTCCTGTGAGTGAATTGATCAGTGCTAGTTAGAGCAGCTGGACACAAAGGTGTGTACTTGTCATGCCCAATGCAATGGGCGAGCGAGTGCTCATGTGCATATTCAAGAAGGTTCACCACCTGCAAAGAGCCAGACAGGCGACTGGACCAGAGAGAGGGGAGAGGTGCACAGCAGGCTGTCATACACTTTCTACTCACTATGCACCATGAAAGAGACCTAAACCACATGGCCTGGTGTTCAGATGGCAAAAGAGGGCCGGGGAAACTCTCTGAGCAGGACAGAGGTGTTATGAGAAGACTCTGCCCAGGTTGGGAAAGGAGAACTGAAGGGCAGCATGGGCCAAAGGCTCAGAGAGCTGGCGCCTTAGTGCAGTCTGGACTTGCACGGTGATGTGATGGAGAAAAAGGAAAAGCAGGGATGGGTATAAGGAACAGCAGTGAGCAGTATCTATTCAGCTTGATAGCACGAGAATGATGAAAGAGGCAGGAAGGGGAATCAGAGATAAGTACGACACTTTATGCCCAGGCGAACTTCAGTTGGGAGTTCCTCTAGTAGATATGAACATTGAGAGGAGGCTGTTTGGATTGGCTGACACAGAGGAGCCAGTGGGACCCCGGGCCAGGCAGGTTGACAGCTCGGAAATGAACCAGCAGCCGGGTGAGAGGAGTCTGGAGGCTGACCCAGAGAAGGGAGATGTGGGCAGGGCATACCACGCTTCCTGCCGTCTCCATTATAAATGGCAGGTGTCTGACAAATGCCTGGAAATTTCCTGACACTCACTGCACTTTTTCAATAGATAAATGCTTTGAACGACATGCCCGCATTTCCCCAGCTACAGACCTTGGCAGCTGTACTAGCACATGGTCCCAAATCTGTCACTTTTGGATTTCAGGCCCCAAAATGCAAATCTTCCCTGTTCAGGGAAATGGTTGCCTGGGCAGGGCTCTGGGCTTGGGAGCCAGAAGACAGAGTGAGCGGGAAGGCCGTGAGCCAGTGCTGGACTCAGACTCTGCCTCTCGTTCATTACCTGACCCTGGAGAGGACGCCCTGTCTGTCTGAGACTCAGTCTGTTCAGCTGCAAAGGGGGACTCCCTACCCACTTTATAAGATTCCAGCAACACAGAGACGACATAAATCTCAGGGAAAATAAACTAGAAAATGTAAAGTCCTACACAGGAGCAAGCCTTTGGGGGGTAAACAGTCAAACCCTTATAATTTTGGGGTTGAACCTACCAAAATAATACTATCTCATCCTTGAAGGCAGAATTGCAATTTAAAAAGAAAATGAGGGCACAATTGAGAACTTCAGGATAAAGAAAGCTGAAAATTTGGGCCGACCAGCACTTTTGGGCATAGACTTTCAGTTCTCCAACACAGCCAGCTTTCATGGGCAAGTTCAGCTGGGACAGACCATGTGCTTGTGAGGCTCCCCTAGCCCCAGAATCATTTTCCCAGCCCTGGCTCTGAGAGAGAAGGCAGGTTAAGGTACCCCCCACACACACACACACACATACACACAGAAATCTGCAGCTTTGAGAATTGTTGTGAAAGGGGCTTGAATGCCCCAGCTGCAAGGGCCTTCTTTAAACACATCTAGTTCCTTTTATTTCTTCATGAACAGACTCCCAGGCACTGCTGCAAAACAGGAAGGCTACACATCCATTTTCATGAGCAAACCCTCATGCACAGCAACTTTTCCATTTAAGAAAGCCAGACATCAGGACTCTGGCCATGTAACCGACCCAGCTGGGCTCCCCTGCCTCAGCTCCCATTTGGTGTCAGGGGGGAATTTTCCATCATCTGTAATTTCAGTTTAAATATAATGAGCACTTACTATAAGCCGTAGGATACTGGGCAGCGTATGACAAGCAAAGGAAGGAAGGGGCTACAATTCAAACCCAAATATGGCTCTAGAGCCAGGTCGCTCAGCCACAGCACCCGACGGACAACAATGACGATGGCAATGAAGGAAGGACCAAGACGAAAGCAAGACGACATGGATCTGAAGTGCTGGGGCAGAGGAAGGTCCATGGGTCCCCCAAGAGTAGAACTATTTCTCACTACACTGAACCGTTCTAA
>PVIY010022766.1:0-26321 GCA_004026745.1 Myrmecophaga tridactyla | reverse complement strand
GGGTGGGGGGCGTTTACATTCAGCCCCAGTGGGGACAGATCAGAGGGCCCCATGCAAGTTCTGTCTCGGACCCCTGGCTGCAGGTTTCTCCTCTGGACCCTCCCCAAAGCCTCTGCTGCAGCAGACAGGAGGGACAGGCAGAGAGGACTTGCATCCCCACGGTGCCCGGGGCCGGCCCACCCTGGTGCCAAGAAAGCCTCCCAAGGTATCTCCCCGGCTCTGCGGCAGAGGAGTCAGCAGTTGGATCCTGGGCCCTTCCCCACCCGCCACTCGGTATTGCTTCACCCTGCACGCGCCTCGGCAGAACTCAAAAGGCCACCTGAGTCCTTCCCACGCTCCCGTGGACAGGAAGCAGCCCAGGGCCTGAGCCCAAGTGCCCACAGAGAATGGTGAGGCTGGGCCTATCCTCCCAGGCCTGCCAGTGCCTTCTGACCACTCACCCCGGTGTTTTTTCTCATGGGGACTTTTGGCTGCGTGACGTCCTGGAGCCATGTCACAGTGTAGAAGAGGGCCCAGCAGCAGCGAGAAGGCTGGACAGAAGCACCGTCACCGCGAAGGCTCACGAGCCCCACGGCATGCTTTGGCACTGGTCATTTCAGCTGCCCGACAAGCCGGGAGGACGGCGTCACTTCCTCATGAAGGAGGACACTGAGGCTCACAGAGGCTCAGTCAGTTAGCCAAAGTCATAAAGCTAGGACCCATGAGAACCACGATTCGAACCAGGTTATCAGATTCCAAAGCCCTTATTCTGAACTCTCACTCCACACCAAAGAACCCCAGCGAAGGGAGAGAGCGGACGTGGGACCAGGACAATAATAAAGGAGGTCCCCAGGAAGAATTCACAGGTGCAACTGGAGACTGTGGGATTGGGTGTGTGCCCCAGATGCGTCCAGTAGGGGGCGATGCAGAGCAGAGGGTTCTGTGGTCGGGGAGGGGAAGGGCCCGGACGCAGCCTCAGGTGTCTGAGCTTCCCCGGGCCATTGAGGCCAGGGAAGTGGCATGAGCTATGCTTTACAAAGAAAACTATGACACCGCTATCTCATACCAGAAAACTGCCATCGAGAGAAAATTAGCTATGACGCAAGGTTCGGAGCAGGTCGCAAAGGAATTAGAGCTAAAAGCCTGGTGGGGGAAGAGGGGTCTGCAAACTGGAACACTAAGACCTCAGAAGCCGAGCTTCACCTGGTCTTCTCACCCACAGATCATTCCCCAGAACAGGGCACCAATTATCTCTTCCAATTAAGCCACCGCCACAGGGTACTAAATCCAAAGACGGCACCCAGCAGCAGGATGTTTACTCAGCCCAAGGCTGGCATTTCTGGGCCTTATTAGCAGGAAGGCATCCTCCTGTCTCCTGCTCTCCACAGCACCTCAGGGAGCCCAGCAGGACCCTCCCCGCCCCCAGGGCAAAAAGACAGTCAAGGCAGGAGCCACAGGGCCAGGACTTGCTCAGCATCAAATCCACTGCCCTGTACAATGAGGCTCTGGGAATCAACCACACGAGACTAGAAAAGGTGTTTTTATTTATTTGTTTGTTTGTTTAACCCACCAATGAGAATTAATTAGGGAACAACCAAATTTTAGGTATTTTATTAGCTGACCGAAAGCATCCACTGACTGGATGCCTCAAGGAGCCAGAAACTGCAAAGAGCTCTTGGATTTCATTTAATCCTCACAGCAACACTCTTAGGTAAGTCCTATGTTACCATCCTTTTTAAAGGTGGGGAAACTGAGGCTAAGAGAGATTTTTTTTCCAGTATGTGGGTAGACCCTGGATTGAAACCCAGGCGGTGGCTGGCTCCAAGTCTGTGCTTTTCCCTTTCCACCATGGCACACTCTGAAACCAAGAGGCACAGATTTTAGGGAATCCTAGACCCTCTATAGGGAAGTTTTATTCACTAAGGGAGTCTATGGGGCAAGGAAGGCAAAGAGAGAAATGAGCTAAAAGCAGCTGACTCTGCTATCAACGTTGAACTTAAGAACACAGGTCACCAGATTCCACCTCTAGTCACTTTTCGTCATTCTGGGGACCTGTGGCCACAGTGTTCCAGAACCTGTTTGCATGCTGCAACACACGGCCGCCAGCCAATGGGTTCTTATGTACATAAGGCTACCCACCACACTTGAAGCCAGAGATACCTGTATAAGAAACAGAAATAATGACTAATGGCGACTCAATTAGTCATTCAGCATCCCTTGGCTTCCCTTGAGCTTAAAGATTTTCACACACATTAGGCACTGAGATGAAAAGCCAAGGATAAGCTGCTTTGGGAATCAAGGGGACAGGAGAGATCAGCTCTTCTGGACTCTGGACTCCAGTCAAGCTGTCCCAGAGACAACACAAACAAAAGGTCACTCACTCCCTTGACCCCGAATCTCCCTGGTGGCACAAAATGTCCTTCATTTCCAAAGCCAGCAAACACAGCAAACTGATTTCACAACAGGGGGCAAAAAATGCAGGGTTCCAACTCTTCCCAGCAGGTCAGATCCTGTCCTGGACAACGCGTCTTTATGCTTCTTCTCCTCACCCTGCTTTTGCTTTGTGTTCCCAGGCTTGGCTACTGGTCTCCCCAGCACCCGCCTCGAGGCTCAGCCCACCCCTCCCTCCCTCTGGCTGCACCCCAAGGCTCAACATCTCTAGGGCTAAAATGTCTCTGCCTCCTTACCATGCTCTCCACTGCCAACGCCAGCGGGCAGGGCCTCCAGGCCCGCGGCTCCTCTACAGCGCAGACCGTTCTGAGCACTACTCCCTTGGCCAGCCTCCTAGGACAGCTCAGACCCCACCGTGCTCTCAGATGGTTCTGTACCACTTACAGCGCAAGTCCATGGCCCTCCAAAGACAGATGGCAGCAGAGCTCAGACACCCACCACTGCCGCCCAGCACTCCCCCTCCTCTGCGGGAGGCCCTGGGATGACAGATCTCAGATCTGGGGTCTCTTGGTGGTGGTTTCAGCTTACTCTGGTTTTAGCGGGAGGCACAGAGACCAAGGGGAACAGGTAAGGAAGGAGCAGGCCTCGCTCCACAGCCTTTTATTAGCACACACACAGCTACATACAAAGGCCAGTAAAAATAAAATGGATTTTGCTGCAAACTGGAACATTTACCAAATAGCTGTTGTCACCTTAGAAGTCCATACCCCAAGAATGCTACTGTCAGTCAAAACCTTTTGGAGACTCCTAATTAAGAACAGCATTCACAATCTGGCTGGTAAGCTGCTCAAGAAAACCAGTCTTCCTACTTCAGTCAAAACCCTTTCTGGCCACAGGTAATACTGAAAAAGCTACTTTGTCTCCCACCTTGGTCCCAGGACTTGGCTTGAACTTCTGTTTCTAAAAGGAAAAATTAGGTCTCAGCAGGTGAAGATTTACCACAATAAATATCATTTAAAACAATGTTTGCCAATTTGAATCACATGTGCTTGAAGTTCTGATGGTGGTTCTAGCAGAATTTACCTCAGACTGAGCAATGGCTGCAAGAATGGAGTAAGTGGAATTAGCTTCCAAAGACAATGCAATTACTTCTCTCAGTCTCAAGCTGTGATCCAGATCCAAATTTATATATGAAACTATAAATTAATTAAACGGCAAAAGAGCAATGGCCTTCTCTATGTAGATTCTTTGAGACCAATAAGAAGGATAAAACAGAGACCAGTCCTTATTTAAAATGAGAACCATGAAAAGTCCCAATTCCCCCTACGTTTCTTCATGCTTCACATCTTTGTCCTCTAAAACCACACTGTATAAGCATTTGCAAATGCAAACAGATCTTGATCTGTCACCAAGGACACATCCTTCAACAAGGGGAGTTACGACAACTGGGGGGAAACAGTCACCACTAACAAAATGAAAACACCAACAATAAAAGCTACCAGTGTGCTGTTCATCATCAGCTGATTAGAGCAGCAAACCTCCACATTTCCTTGATCTAAAAATTTTTCCCCTGTTGTTCTAATAGTGAAAAACCACAAAGGGACAGTCTATGTGTCCTTGCTAGGCAAAGGGGGGCCCTTGGAATTGCAGCATCAGCTTCACCTGGGGGCCGATTAGAAACAGACCAGGCTGCACTCAGACCCAACGACTCAGAACCTACATTTTAACAAGATCCCAGGCGATGTTCATGCATACTAGAATTTGGGAAGCGCTGTTCCATGCTAAAACTAAAGCAGAGAGAAATGTTGGTTTGTTCTAAGTCCTAAGGAACTTTTTGTCTTGTTCAATCCCAGTGAGGCCACGTCTGTGTTGGAGGGGCTGTTTGTCGTGCTGCCTCGGTCCTAAGCAATAGCCCAAAGGGCACACGCCCCAGCTGCGGCCACAGGCTTCTGGGGCTTAACCCCAGCTCAGGCCAGAGCTCTCTATTTCCTTCCTCCCTCCTTTCCTCCCTTCCTCCCTCTTTGTAGATGGTCGTTTTGAGAATCCAAATACTAGGAGGCAGGATAAAGTAATAGAGGTTAGTAACCAAGGGGACTGCCTCAGTTTTCCCAAGGGCGGAGGAGGTGACATGAGCATTCTGACAGCTGTGACAAGTGAGGCCTTATTTGCCTGAGAGGTGTCCTGTTCATTTAACTGTGATCACCCAGGCCTCGTGAACCCCGCTGAGGAAATGCACCCAGCTGTGGGCTTGGGACCTCACACCAGTAAACCAGGCCTGCTGCAGACCAGAAAGGCTGAAAGGGCTCCTTTGCAGCTCACGGAAAGCACCGGGGAGCCCATCTCCAACAGAGAGGGCAGCCTTGCATGGTCCCTGCTTTACATTTTGGCACATGGGACCCTGCCCAACTGTGACCTTGCATGGTGGCCTCAGATACTCTTGGGGGCACCATCCATCAGCACGGGCCCTGTGCAGGGAGCTGAATGGGACGGACTCTCAGGATTTCATCACCTAACAGGCATCACTGAAATCACTTAAAATTCAGAAGTGTAAAACTCTGAACTAAGATGGGATTTTCCTCTGGCATCCATGGAAACTGCTAAAGAGGGAATAATTTTTAACCTCCTGCCATGTGCCCTGTACCTTCCTGGCTCCCTCACTTAACAGCACAACTACCTAATGAGAGACACACTCATCCCCAAAGATCAGGAAACTGCAGACCTGCCTGAGGCCAGAGAAGTCAGCCAGACTGCAGGCCTATCAGTCTCTGGAGCAAGTGCATATGTTCATGTTTCTCTATTTGGAAGAGCCATCCTCGACCCTCAAAACAAAGAGTTCAGATTAAAGACCCCTGGATTTTTAAATGAATTCAGGTATTCATTCCATCCCTCCCAAGAAGCTATGCCGGGAACGGGGTGGTAACTTGTCTTATTGGAAGGGAGGGAGATAAAGGCAGGTTTAGGATGTGGCATTCAGCCTATGAATATCCACCGCCAACCCAGACTGAGGAATAGGTACAGGGCTAGCAATCTGGGTGGAGAGTGGCGGGTGGGGCACCCTTCTGTCACAGGAAAGGGGAAGCAGAGCAGTTCCCATGTTCAGGGGCCTGAGCTGGGAAAACCTTGAGCTCTTGCAGAAATGCAGGGGATGTGGGGTAGGTCGTTTGCAAACGCTGGGCCTGTGGGAAACAGGTGGTCGTCACCAGTCACATCCTGGAAGGAAGGGAATTTCCCTGTCACCTTTGGGCCTCAGATACTTCACCCAGAACAGCATTGTTCTGATGGGTCCTTAAGGGAGGGGGCGGTCAGCCCCTAAGCTCTGAAGGGCTGGTGTTTATACTACATTTTGGCCTCATGCACTGGCTCATTCCTTCATTTTATTAAAACGTGAAAGTTGCTGTGGGGACATGAAAATAAGTCAGGCTGAACCTTCCCTCAAAGAACACAGGCTCTCAGAACTCTGAGTTAAGAGATACACACAAATTAGATTAACGAGCTTACAAGGTTTGGGAGTTCAGGGGAGGTAGTTCAGTTTGGAGTCTGGCAGTGCTTCCTAAACATAAAGAGTCGCCTGAGAAATTCCCTATGGGTCTCCTTCCTCCTCAGAAAATTCTATGATTCATGCATCTTTTTAGGGCAGAAGACGCTGACTTTGCTTATGGGGTTTTCCAATAAGACAAGGAATGTAGCCTTTGGAAATAATTCTAATACAGATTTTAATAAAGCTCTTTCACCTTAAAGAGAACCAAGGACATTTCAAACTTCCTGACTATAAAAGACATCTGAGTGCAGTTGCCCAGTCGTAAGGGGCCTCTCTTCAACTAGCAGAGAAGATATCTTTTAAAAAGTACAGATAATTGTGGTTGTGGTTGTTTTAAATCAAATTCACCACCCAAACTTGGCCCCACCAGAGTGGGGCTTCAAAGGAAACCCAAATCAGCTAAAAATAAGCTTGGAATGACAAAAGTCCCCACTGAAACAGGAAGGAGCTCACACTAGGACATTCCATTTCTAAACTTCCTTCCCCAGCGGAGATCCGTGCCCTTTGGTAAGCTGTCAGGAAACTGCAGGGTCTGGGCTGGGATAAGCAGACACCTGCTCCTCGCCTTCTTAGAGCCGTTCCCATCTCCCCAGAGCGGCAAGAGAACAGAAAAGGGCCATAGAGCTCATCACCGGCAATCCAGCATGCAGCTGAAACACCCTAGTATCCCACCTTGAAGCACCCAAGAGCTTTGAGCTTAGCCCCCACCCCTCCAGCCAGGACCCAGGAGGGGAACAAGACCCTGAGGCCACGCAGACTGGGCAGCAGGGGAGGATGCTTTTCTTCATCCCTAGTAATTGTTACTTCAGTAATATTAAAAGCAAACAAACTATAAATATCATCTTAGAAATAAAGAAATAGTCCCCACGAGGTAAAGAATTTTAATTAATTAGGAAGGCTGGTGTGAATTCATCAAAAGGCTGAACTGGCAAATATTAAGTATGTATTTTAACAACAACACAAGTACACAAGTACTTCTAGTTTTCAAATATAGTAATGAATGCTATGTTAAGAATGTGTTAGAAGTCCTAGTAAAACTGCTTTAATGAAGATGTAAAAATTATCACAATGGAAGAGGGTAAACAGGCTTCTCTACAGCGCTGTCAGGACACATTCTAATAGTATACAATCTCTTTGATAGTATTAATTGGTATAGGTTTCTTTTCTGTGTAGTTTTAGGATAATTATTGTCTAAACATTCACAAACCTGGAATCTGGGGAGTCTAACCCAAAGCAATTTTTGTTGAACTTCTTGTCCCAATAAATAATAATACTAATAATGATGATAATAGAGTAAACAAGATAAACATTGTAGGTACAGGCCAATATAAAGAGCTTATCATGCTCCGCTGACATTTAGTGAGTACTTACCAAGCAGGAGATACTTTCATATACACCATTTATTCACTGGACCCTCCCCAGCCACAGAGCTGTACAGAAGCTGTGCGTCCATTTTACAGATGAGAAAACTGAGTGGCTTTCGTTCAGGCTCACAGCTGGTAGGTGGGCCAGGCTGGGGTAAGACCCCAGCTCTTCAGACTCCTGCCCACTGTTCTTTCACCCTCTTGCCTTTTTTTTTTTTCTGCCAAACCAACCAGAGGCAATGCTGAGAAATGCACTCAAATGCGGTAGATGTGATGGTTGTTTGTCCAATGCAATGTTATTTGATTATTTTAAGAAGTTAGAGCAGGAAAGGACTGCAAAATGACACATACACACCTTAAACAATTTACTTAAACTTAAAACATCCATTCCCCCATCTTTTGATGAAAGGCCAAGGCATTTTCTTTTGAGTACGGATCTGCTGATTAAAGCTCTGTAGCCTTTCTTGGAAAAAAACCACACCCCAACTGCATTCCCAGCCACGTTCAATTTCAGGTTCCTTCCAAAAGAATTTCGCTACTTACATGATAATCAAAATGCACAATCCATCTAGATTTTAACCAAACCACCCTTTTTTATTATACTGCTGTGTCTCATCCATACCTAAAACAAAAGGATTCGAAAACAAACTGATTTTCATGTCTTTCCAAAACACATACTTCCATTTTGAGAGAAAACAATTTCTCTTTTTATCGGTTTACATAATATTTCACTTAATTACATAATTACAAAAGCAAATACAAGTGGTAAAAACAAGTTTGGGGGGAAAAACACAACCATGAGTAAGCACACAATTGAACTGGAAGCAGCAGAAGGGGAGGGGAGCGGGCGAGAGTGGCCACAGCCACCCGGTACCTGGACGAGAGTGCTGGACACTGGGAACAGAGCAGTGTTAGAGCAGGGAAAAGGACCAAGGACTAACAGCTGCAGTTCAAATAACTGTGACCTTGGCTAGTCACAGGACCGCACTGACCCTCAATTCCTTCATCTGTAACGTATGGTTAGAAGAGTGTTCCTCAAGGTATCACTGCAAGAATTAAATAAGAAAGAACAGAAAGCACCCAGCCCAAGCCTTGGAACACAGAAAGTGTTCAATAAATACAAGTTCCTTTTCTGATTTATTTATTCATCATTATACCTCTCTCACACAGCATAATAGCAACATGCTTTAAAATAGAAAGTGCCAAAGGAAGGAAGGGTGGATGGATGGATGAATGGATGGATGGACGGATGCACGGACAGATGAAGGGACAACTGGTTGTGGGGGTAGAACTTTAAAAATCCTTCAGTTTAATTACTTGCTTGGCTGAAATGGCCCAAATAAATGAATCAAGGAGCTGCAATCTGAGTCATAGTTTTCGACACCTGTTTTAGTTTCTTGGCTGCTACAGTGAATTCCACACATTGGGTTGACTTAACAACAGGAATTCATTGGCTTGTAGCTTCAGAGGCTGGAAAGCTTGCTTCTTCCCAGGGTCCATGTCTTCTGACCGGCAGGCATTCTTGGGAGTTCTTTGGCTTTTCTGTCACACGGTACCAGCTTCTTTCTCTTCTGGATCCTGTTGACACCCAACTTCTGGCAGCCCCCTATGGTTCTTCTTGTGTGTCCAATTCCCTTTGCTTATAAGGATGTCAGCCATACAGAACAAAGGCCAGCCTCGTGCAGTTTGGACACCCCTTAACTAATAATATCTTCAAAGGTCCTATGAACAATTGGGTTCACAGCCACAGGACCAGGGGTTGTGATCTGGACATGCCTTTTGTGGGGGTATGATTCAATCAACAACAACCAAAGATGAGTGCATTTTAATTTTACCAATACACCTGGAAAGTAGAGGAGGGATAAAAGGAAGAGAGGTGAGCAGAAGAGTTTTAAGTGTCTATCCCAGATGTTAAACAAAAGAATGGGAAAACCGATGGATAAATGTTTTCCCTCTTCCTTACAGAAGTCATTGAGGAAAGACGGTAAATTAGAATGACTCTGATTTTTTTTTCAAAACACAGAAAAATTTATAAACCAACAAAATCTGACCAACAGTTAAATTATTTGCTTTTAGTTTTTAATAAACAGCAAGTCTTCAAAACTTAAAAAGGGAACAGTTCCAGAATGACAGTCTTGTGGTTTTTGTTCCAAGTGCTTAGCATTTCATAAAAAGCACAGTTAACTAGAGACATTTAAACTTTGAAATGAAGCAGGTGAAGATTAGCTGCTTTCAGTAGTGGGTGTGGGATGAATGGAAAAGCAGGCAGAAAAGGCAGATCCTGAGCTCAGCACATTTAAAGAATGTTTTCTTTTTTTTTTTTTATGAATCAATCAGCAGACAAAGCTTTCACTCAAAGTGGATTATTTTGTTTACAAAAACTCAGAGTGCGAAAACGACACACCCAAAACCTCAGGAGACACTTTCTGAAATGAAACAAACCTCCATTTTAAACAGAAGGAGCACAAAGTCAACTCCTACTTCTCAAACAGTTTCAGCTACTCCCCATCTTTCTTCAAGCAACCCACCCTGGATAAGTCCAACCAGGGTTTTAAAACAATCAGGTCCCCAGACATTTCCTCAGCTAGTAGCATACGCATTGACCTGCCTGATTTGGAAATATTAGTCTCTTAAGACAGCTTCACTTTTCTTCCATGTTCTCAAAGACAATGTAACAACCAATGGCCTCCATTTCTCTAGGCTTCAGCTTTCTCATCTGTGAAATGGGGACAGTAGAAACTATTTCAGACAGCTATTGTGAGATTAAACATACAGATTTAGTACACCCTACGTACAACTCCTCAATCCATGGCAGCTGCTATTATTATTAGTTTGCTCTCTCTATATAAGCCAAACTACACAAAAACCCCACAAGTACATTTCATCAATAAAACTGGCAAAATGAAGAAGAAAACAAAAGTAACATCTAATGTTACCGAGATACCCTCACTAGCTGATGAGAGGGTAAGCAGCAAAATCTTTCCAAAGAAGCATTTGGTAATATGGCACAGAGCCTTAAAATTGCTTATGTCTGACTTAGCAATTTCATGTTAGGACTTTATCCTAGGGAAATAAGATATGCACAGAGATGTACAGAAATGCTTGCTGAATCATCATTTATAATACTGGAATACAGGAAATAAGTAAATGACGAACAGTAGGGGAAATGGCTAACTAAACAGTTACATGTTCATATGAGCTATTTCTGCAGCCATGGAAAAATGATAACAATATGATCATTTAAGATTTAAAATCCATAGCCAAAACTGTATTTAGTGCAACTTGGGGGTCCAAATACATAGTATATAAATATATTTTAAATATTATATATTCACACATACTAAATCATATAGATAAGTGGAAAAAGAGCCAGCTGAAGTGCAGTAAATTACGATATTAGGCATTTCTGGATGAGGCAATCCCAGGTGATTTTTATATATTGCAAGGGTATAATTGTTCTGTTTTCAAAATTTTCTACAATGAAGTGATTTTCTTTAAAATTAGAAAAAAGCTATTAACAGTCTGTAAACTGAGTGAGAGAGCAAGTGTGTGCCCACAAAACAGATCCCGCACAAGCCCATTCCTATGAAAACCCAACTTGGAAGTACACATGAGTCGATGACCAAACACCCAGGAACAAGGGGCCGAGCAGCCCTTTAGGGCCACAGTTTGAGCTACAATAAGCTGGGGCCGTTTCCTTTAAGACTTGGGCCTCCCAAACCCCAAACCACATTTAAGCGCATGAGCAGGGCATGCTTTGTGGCATTTTGGTTTCCTTGGCAACCTTATCTCTGACTTCCGTGACCTCAGCCAACGGATGAAATAATCTTGTTCCTCCAGCATCCGTGAGATCAGGTGCCGGGTATGGAGAAGCAGATTACAGGAAGACGCTCACTGGCCAAGAAGGT
The DNA here is from genome assembly GCA_004026745.1 of Myrmecophaga tridactyla. Classification (NCBI taxonomy): domain Eukaryota; kingdom Metazoa; phylum Chordata; class Mammalia; order Pilosa; family Myrmecophagidae; genus Myrmecophaga; species Myrmecophaga tridactyla. Next base: position 15,141 of record PVIY010022766.1, on the reverse strand, counting down.
AGCTCTAACTCACCAATTTGCTCACACCCAGCCTCGTTCCAAGATAGAACAGGCTTTTGATACATTTATCATCTGAGTCCTGAACCATCTGATTTTCAGGTTACCAAAAGTTTAATTTTAGAATCATATAAACATAATTAACCTGTTCACTCACTAAGCAAAAGCAAAAAGGAAATTACATTTAAGTCTCTAATTTTGCTAAATAGTGCCATATCTACATATTTACTTGCTGTTTCCACTTTGGGTTCCCTGAGCAGCACGTGGGGAATTTTCCAGAACTAATTCTAACAGGTGAATGTCAAATTGGAAAAACAACACTCCAGGGGCTCCGAGCAAGGCGCTGATACTGCAATACTACAGGCAGACTATTATGAAGAGGCCAGAATAAATTTCAGAGGAGGAAGGGGAGATCTAAGTCACCCATTTATTATTCAGGAACTATAAGAGGTCTTAAAACAGTTCATGGGTTTGCATTCACTCCCTCAGTCATTTTTCTAAGAGAATGCCTGGCTAGATAAACTGGATAAAATGAGGCGAGTTATGCACAGATCCATCCAAACCTGAGTATTTATTGAGGGCTTCCTGAGAACCTGGCATTGTGATAGGTCTTGGGGATCCAAAGGTGAAAAAGGACACACCTGACCCAGCGACCCTTTGAGGTCAATCGGTCACAAAGACATTTTCCAGCAGGGGGGCTCCAACACATACAAGCCTGCTATAAACAGCAAAAATCTTGGGATGAAGTGAAACTGTTCTCCTGGAGAAGGAAAATGACACTGCTCGGAGAACTGATCCAGCAATGTGTGTCCCCCAATGTGTGATAAGCATGATCTCACAAGCTTCAAGAACACCCATTTATCAAGTTGTTCTCTTTAAAGTTAAGTAGTTCTTTCCCCAGATCTCATTTTCTCAGTTGAAACTCAGCAGGACATCTTCAGTCTTAAGTCCAAACTTTTGACTTCAACTCTTTATCCTGAGTACCCAGGAACCAAAATTGACCATAAGCATCTTGCTGTTTTGAACACTCCACTAAGATTTCAATGAAAACCATTGTTCATGTTTCCCAAAGGCGCCTGCCCAGCCTGTCCTCAAGTGCTTACTAGCAATGACCTTCCCACTCCTGGGGTACAAAGATCAATGACACTCACCTTCAGAGACTGGGTGGCATCAGAAGCTACTCATGCATATGAGTTCCCAATAGTTCCTGACAAATTTCTCCCCTTCTCGTCACTATAAATATGTCTATTTAGAAAAAAAAATGGGATAATGAACGTAACATACACTTAATGGGCTGTGGGCTTTAAAGAATTGTATTTAAATTATTTTTTAAAGGCAGTCCTGGGCTGGCTGAAACCTCAACTTGTTTAGGCACCTTTGGGAAACCAACTTATTTTAAATCTTCTTCCCTTCTCAATGACATATTATTAAGGCTGGGCTCACAGATTCTGCCCTTATCTCAGTGGTTGCTGTCATCTCATCTTTAGTCAATTCCATATTAAACAGTTTATGATCTGGAGAACAGGAAATAATGAAATACTAACACCTAATCAGCATTTCTTTGTAAATAAATGAAATAAATGATCAGATACTAGGGAATCAGGGAATCATAACAAACCTTCTATGATACATTTTTCCTGGATCACAAAGAACAACTGAGTTCTGGGGTTTCTCAAATTACTTTTAGATAAGGCCTTTCTTATATCTCTGCTGACTTTTTAAAGTAAGTTAAATCCAGTTTCATAATTTAGACCATCTGTAAGAAATTCAATAGCAAGATCCCTCAAAACAACCGAGTACAGAGGAAATACGATGCAATATCTAGATGTGATGGAAGCAGGACTTCCTTAGTACTTTAAAAGACTAGATGTGCCTGAGTTTTAAGACTTCCATGTAGAAAAGAGCCTGTAGAAAGCAATCACCCAGGACTTTGAAGGGAAATTTGTATATCCATTTTTTGCTAAATAAGCATGTTGTATAACCTACTACATCATAACCAATAGCCATTTTCCTCATGGTTAAGAAAAACTGGCACCATTATACATGCCTTCTTAACATAAAGGAATTTAACTACATTTTCAAAAACTACCTCAATTGCATTTTTATACTATGTAGGTATGTTATAAAATTCATGTTTGGTTGGCTACATCTAGATTTAGAGTTTTTCATAAAAACAGTTTTTTTCCTTTTTGGCCTTTACTAGAAATTGCAGTTTCTGGGTTTTACAATTTTTATCTTCAACAAAGCAGGTGCTCATATATATGTGTGTGTATGTGTTAAAGTGCTACTATGACTCCTACCCATTTTCGTGATACAGCTAATTTCAAAAATACTAAGAGATAAGTCATTTCTCACTTCATATTTTTACAGCTGGTCAGCAGTAAAGTAATCTCGACAATTACATGAGTTTTTAGAAATAGGACCATAGAGATGAATCTTTGATAACAGAAGAACACAGGATTAAGGCACAAAGTCACTGATGTTAAAGCCTAGAATTTCTCTCTCTTAAATGAGAGGACAAACAAGAGCTTCTGGGGTCATTTATAGGTCTTCGGTGTCATCCAACTCATCCCAAATGATGGGTCATGTTTTGAGAGAACTCGATCTAGGAAAAAGAGGTCTCCAACCAACCTCACATTTTATGATTAGGAAGGCAAGCACAGACATACTGTGGGACCGTGGCAGGTTTTCCCTCTCCCAGGGCTAGAATCTTCTTCATGATGGGAGCAGACCATCGGGCTCTTCATTAATGTCTGAGAGCAGGAGGTAGACACTCACACTATCCTGTTATCTCAAAGCCTTTTACAAACAGAAGGAAAGAAACAGGGCAAAAGAACACTGAGCAGAAGCAGGAGTTACTTGAAAGATGAGTGGGTTGATGTTCGGGAACAGATGAATGTCCAGGAGAAAGGGTTTTGTTATCGTTTAGGATTTTTTATTTTTAATATTTTCAAACACCCCCAATGAGTTCTTCAGGTCAATTCTGACTGTGGCTCATTCTGCAAATTTGCAGCAGGCTATAGAATAAGAAGTTGCTGAAGCAAACCTTACACATTCCAAGTAGAACTAATCAAGGAAAGGACTGCAACTAGCCAGAAGCCCCTCCCTTGGCCTCCTTCTCAGGCCCACACAGAAGCTCCTGGCAGATCCCAGCCAGGGCGAGGGAACCAGCTTCTGCAGGAGGGAGCCCCGTTTCCAGGAGGTGCGTTACTTCCCTTGCAGCCGCTGCATCAGAGCTGGCTCTCCAGCAGCGACTCATCCCTCACCTCGATGTGGGCTACAGGCAGCAACGCCCCCTCGCCTCTGGGGATAAGAGAGAAAAGTGGGACTCCAGGGTGGCCACGAAGAGCTGGAGCCACCCAGACGTGGCGCCACAAGGCGTACGCCATGATGAAAGTGCCAAACTTTCAAATACCCGTGGGGCCCAGACTGCATGCACCCCAAACTGCAGGGTGTGCAGCACTGCCCTCCAGGAGCTGCTACAATGGCTGGCCTCTGTGAGAAGCCCCTCAGGCAAGAATGGTTTAATCTTCACCACAAAAGTTATCCTTTCTCATTGTGTGTGATCCTTCTTCATCAAGTTTCAAGTAATAATAACAGCCATTTCCATCTAGACCAAACCCTAAATCAGAGGTCAGCAAGCTATGGCCCACCAGCCAAATCCCACCCACCACCAATTTTTGTAAATACAGTGGTACTGAAGCACTGCCATGCCTGGTCATGTATGTGTTGTCAATAACTGCTTCTGTTCTACAGAAGGGGAGTTGAGCAGCTGCTTATAAAGATGGAAGGGCTGGCCCAGTCTAAAATATTTACTTTCTGGCCTTTTACAAAGTTTACTGACCCTACCCTAAAAGGTACAAGACATTTGAACCTCTAAGAAGTACGTGCCATTATCATCAGGAACCCGCCCTTATCTAAGCAATCTCCTGGTGGGGTGCAGTGGACAGAAGACACTTTGGGACTCTGAGACCAGAGCTGGGCTTCCTTACCAGCTTTCGTGACAAATCACAGGACCTGTTAAGCCTCAGCTCCCAGTGTTATAAAATTAGGGCATTCACTGCTACCTCACAAGGTTGCCACAAGGCCAAGCAAGATGGCATGTAGGAAAGGTCCCTAGAGTCAGGTCTGGTGTTGCTAATGGCCGTTCCATCGGCCCTTCACGTGCCGGGTTCCTGGAGAATCGAGAACTCACTATGAATTACTGCAGTGCTCCCCTTCAGTTACCATCTCCCCAGCCTCGACAGGAACCCCGACAGAGTGCTATGGTGGAAAGACAAGAGGCCATCCTCTCCGTGAGAGCCACAGAAAGTAGTCAAGGTTTTATGTTCTCGTGCATGGAGGGAAACACCGTGAACTGTTTAAAGATGGAGTCTTGCAATATCAAATTCAAGGCGGCCTCCTGTGTAGGGAAAAGGTCCACAGCTTAGTCACCCCAAGTCTGCCTTCGAATGCTTCGTGCTTAACCTTATTAGCAGACAGAAACTGGGATGGGGCATCCCCATACAGTGGCCCAGCTGCACCATGCACCAGCCAAAGCTTTGAGGTGATGACGTCTGAAAGGGCTGTGAAATCACACACCTGTTGTTCGTGCCCATCCGGCACCCAGGGCACTGTAGGTGTGACTCCAGGCAGAGCACATGGCAATGACAAGGAACCAGTTACCCGGACATGGTGCAGGGCAAGGGCCCAACATGACCAAACTGTCCTAGACCAGGGGCAGCCAGGTTTCACGCCCCCTCTGTCCTCTCCTCCCATTTTCACTCCATCTTCTTTGACATTGGCAAACCAAAGCAATGAGGACCCTTCAGTCACCCTGAGCCTTCCCCATACATTACATTCCCCTGCACTGGGGCAACCATTTCTGAAAAATAAATCTCATCAGGTAGGCAAGACAAAGTTTGGGTGTCAGTTTTACTGCTGGGGAAACTGAGGCTCAGTGCGGCCTGGCAGCAAGGGTGGGCGCTATCTGATTATCTCATCAGCCCTATCCAATTCCAGGGCCCAGCAAGTACTTAGTACTTAATAGAGGTGCTCAGCTAACATTTGTCTTGGTTCAAATCCCAACTCCTTTAGCTAGGTGCTGACTTTGGAGGCATCAGTTTACCTTGTGTACTCCAGTTCATTCTTCCATAAAGAGAAATAATAGTCACCTACTTCAAAGGGTTGTTGTGAGGCCTACATGAACGAATTTATGTAAAGCGCTTAGAATTGTGCTTGGCACAAAGGAAGCATTCATTAAATGCTGACCACTGAGATTTGCTGAAGCAAATGTACCTGACTTAAACCCCAACCTTTGGCCTACTCATTTGTTCAGTCAGCCCCTAACATGCATACAACAATTTTTAAAGTTATGACCAAAGAATAGCCACCTCCTAGGATGTCAGTATGAAAGAACCAGGCAACAAGAGCTTTTTTCAAAAAGGCATGTGGCTTAGGCTGATAAAATGCCACAAAGTAAGCTGATAGCACGGCCACTCACATGTGGGAGCCCACAGTGAGAACTTGAGCCTGCCATGGCCACCGCTCACACAGCGTTCCTGTAACACACTCAGCACACTCGGACGGCCCTGAACGCTCAACCTCCTCTACCTGCCCAATACAATCGTGACCTTTTTTATTTTTTTTTTGCCATAAATTACCACAGTTAGGAACATGTTACACTAAAAACACTGCCCTAGAGATCTGCCCTCTAACAAGAGCCTGTTGACCATTCCTGGCTGCAGAAGGCCCTTCCCCCAAAGCAGAGACCAGATAAAGAACAAATGTGAAAGCCTGTGCACGGACAGCAGCCATTTCAGCTGCTCTGGAAAGCGAGCCTCCTCCAGTTCCAACAGGAAACCCCTTCCTCCCGGAGGCCAGGCCGTGCTAAATCCTGGAGGGGCGCAGGAGGAGGCTGAGCCTGGGCCCTTGATCGAGGCACCCAGCAGCTTCCTGGTGCTCTGCTTCCTCCCCGGAGCCGCCACCTCGCCCCTGCGCCCCTGCGTGGGAAAGTTCCACTCTCTCCCAGCCCCCCGCCTTCCCGGCCAGAGGTGCACGCTCCTCATCTTCAGGGAAGCCCTGTGCCATGCCTGCGACCCGGCTGGGACGCTAACTATTTTCTTTTCCTCAAAAGACAGACACTCCCCAGCTTCAAAATGCTGCTCCAGGGCCACCTCCCTCGGAACCATTTCCTGGCCAGCCTCCCCCACTTCACTCACCCCTTCTCCTAATCACTCCCTCCTCGTCTGCTCAGAATCATAAACGCTTTAATAATTGGTTGGGACCTAGGGAACATTTATTCCAACTTCCTACCCAGTACTGGGGTTTCTTCTACACCATAGCAGCGATTGCCAGTAAAAATATTATGCAAGCCACAAACGCAAGCCATGATAATTTTAAATTTCCTACTAACCACATTAAAGTAAAAAGAAACTGGTGAAATTGATTTTAGTAGTTTATTTTATTCAACTCTGTTATGAGTTGAGTTGTGTCCCCCAGAAAGACAGATGTTCAAGCCCTAACCCCTGGTCTCGGAAATGGGGCCTTATTTGGAAATAGGGTCTTTGCAGATGTGGTGAGTGAAGATGAGGCCAAACTGGAGTAGGGTGGGCTCTGATCCAATATGACTGGTGTCCTTATAAGAAGAGAGGAATCTGGACACAGACAGACAAGAGAGAAGAATGACCAAGTGGTGACAGAAGCCAAAACCGAAATGCTGCAGCTACAAGCCAAGGAAACCCAAGGATTGCCAGTAAACTGCCAGAAGTTAGGAAGAGGCAAGGAAGATTTCTCCCTATGGGTTTCAGAGGAAGCGTGGGCATACTGACAGTTCATTTCAGACTTGTAGCCTCCAGGCTGTGAGACAATAAATTTCTATTGTTTTAAACCACCTAGTTGTGGCACTTTTTTACGGTAGCCCCCAGAAAACTCAGACACCTGATATATCCAAGATATTGTCATTTCAACATGAAAGCAACATAAAAATTTTTGGAAATATTTTACGTTTCTTTTTTCCATACTAAGTCTTTGAAGTCCAGAGTGTAACTGATACTTAATGGCACATTTCGATTGGGACCAGTCACATTTTCAGTGCTTCCACAGCCACCTGTGGCCAGTGGTGACCCAAGAACAAGGCAGCCATGTGTCACCAACTGCTGGAATTCCCACAGTGCAGGGAAAGTGTTCCTCAAGTAATGTATAGGAAAACCCAGTTCCTGCCTACAAGGACAGCGCACAAGTTCATCAGTTAGCAAAGGCTGGCACAGCTGGGAATCGATGGAGGCACGAAGCAGTCCCAGCGTGTCCTTGTTAACTTACAAGACCAGGAAGGAACGTCAGAGATTTCATGGTAGAACTTGACAGTTGAGACTGAGCCTCATACAAATTATCTGCAGTCACAGAAATAAGGAGTATCAGAGGTAGGCCTTAAGTCTAGAAATCCAGTCTAGGACCTATTTCAAATATTACATATCTGACACACACATACCCATCTGTTTGGTCACCACTGTCTATAGCCAATGCCTAATTTAAGACAGAAAAGACTGTTTTAGACAGTAGCACAGCTCTGCTTCCTCCAAATAAGTCCCTTTTTTTGGTATTTAAGAAATTCAGAGAAGTCTCACCAATTCAATCTAGTGTTCTTTTACTCATTCCCAACTGGGATATGAAGAACTGCACAAGAAAACGAAAAGAAAAAAGACAATCATGGACATACCAAAGTACACTTCTTAGTAGTAAAGTACAAAATTCACAATATTTCTCTGCTCCAGAGGCCTTTATGACATACCTATGACTCCCTCCTTCCATCCCCAATGGACACACTTTAAGACAGCGAACCTGTATCTTTCAAGATAGTAACTTGTAATAATAGCCATCAACAGTGCTTCTAAAGAGTGATTCCATTGAGCCTGCTTTAATTACTATGTCCCTAAAACGGCCTAAAGTTCTTCCCGCACATACGGCACCTGTGGCAGGTTACCCATGACTTGATTTCATACCCGGACTTGACTGCAGTGAGTTCTTGGCTTCACCTTGATCACCTGCATTCTGAGTTCTCTGTGCATTCTGTGGTAACTTTCAAAAGGAATTGACTGATTTATACCCTAAACATATCCAATTCTGTTCCCAGACATGTGGGGACTGGCCTCGATCCTACTGGGAAAGCCTGAGTGGGGCACAGCAACTGACAGATGGGAGAGGAGTTGGGCTAGGTAAGGATTCAGAAAACTGGACCTCATAGGAGAGGCTGGACAGATTCCTATGCCAACAGGACGGCAGCCCCAGCAGCTCCCATGGGATGGCAGATGGTGAGGGACAGTGCAGAGAGGTGGCAGCTAAAGTGATGCCCGAGGCAATGTGTGGCTTGTTCCACTACCAGGAAACAAAATCTTGAAAACAATCTTGTCTGCCATCTTGACTCATTGCTTTTTATACACTCCGTCTTCTAGAAGGGTTTATTCATTACAACTAAACTGGTAGATTATCAGGGAAAAGGTTACATGTGCTGTTTTAAAATTGGAAAAAGCAGATATTCATAAGATCCGCTTTCCTCCTAAGATATACAACATGTGCGACTTTCTGTGATTATGTTGGTGGAGGTATATAAGTCAACAGAACCACTAGAAGCAGCTTGCACTAAAGAATGCTGGAAACTTAGAGGACGTTAACTTACCATCCCCTCAATTCCCCTTAGCAGGCAGTGGGAAAAGGCCTCTTTCTTATCACAGATTCTTGGACAGAGGAACAACTTCTCGGGTTATTCATATTCCAGAGCTCCTACTGCTGGGCAGATGCTTCTGGAAATATCTTGCCGCTGCCCCACAGGAGGGTACTGGGGTGCATCACTGTCACTGAGCTGCCAGCTGCTAGAGGAGCAAGTTCCTCAAGTCCCGGCTCTGAAGGAAGGAGGGACAGACCCAAAGCACAGCTGGCACCGCTGCCAACAAAATCCCGAGGACGAGACTCTTTGCCAAGTGAATTATTAACCTACTTTTAAATGTTTGGCCCTCTTCTCCTATCCAGTTTTCCTTTTAAAGAAACACTCCCTTAGCAAAGAAAATATTCACTCTTTTGGAAAGAAAACAGAGGGAAATGTTCCCATCTATGCTTTCCAAGTCTCACCACTTTTCAAGATGATAAGACGTCCTGTAAATGGCTACCTATCATAGCTTGCCAAACCCCAACCAAAACCATTCCTGCCAATCCTAAAGAACACCTAAGGTGTTATATAAGATTCTACAAAGGTCCCATGCACTAGGGTAACTTTCTAGAGAGCTACAACCTCCAGATGGGTCCCTGGACCAGGTAAGTCCTAAAACACAGAGGGCCCAGCCTCTCCAGAACATCAGATAGTTCCATCCTCCTATCCCATGTCAGTGACAGCCCCTTCCATATGAAAAAGTTAGAATGGGCATAACCCAAAAAACCACTAAAGAGTGGGAGAAAGATCAAGGTGATGGAGGAGTTATACAGAGAAGGTAGGGTTTATCAAACGAGTATGACTGCTGAATCATTATATTGATATTTCTTTTAGTCTCCAGGATCTTAGAGCAGCTATAAATAAAAACCTAAAATTGTGGAATTGTAACCCATGTCAAACTCTGAAATCTGTTCTACAACTAACTGTCGTGCTGGGCTTTGCGATTCATTGTGTGTTTTTTTTTTTTAATAAATGTTATTTTTCACAAAAAAAGAGAAAAAAATCAAATGTGATGATAAATGCACAGTTATATGATGATATTATGAAGCAATGATTGATACTTTGGATGACTACATGGTATATGAATATAAAATATGTATCAGTTATAAAAAACTTCCTGTAAATATAAAGTACATCAATGAATTACAGAGCTGAAAAATTTTTCTTCCCTTCCCACAGATGAGAGGAAAGAATTAATAAAAATTCTAAAGAATTTTAAGAAAAAGAAGAGTTTTATAAAGCATAAACATTTAAAGGTTCACACTGAACCACATGAAGTATGTTCTTATGCCAAGAACACCAGCAGCCAAGAAACCTTGATCCTAACCCAGCTCCCTCACCGCTACAGGGGCAACTGAGGCATCTGGGTAACTTTCTTAGCAAGGGGAGCAAGGGCAGCATTCTATGCATCACTAATGCACACGCCTATTCTCTGACGCATATAACTATGATGTCCCTCTTAGCAAAGCAACTCTTAACAGCTGACTTACAGCCCTTATCAACCCTATCTGGTTTCTTCTGCCTATTTTAGAAAAGAACATCCTGAGGCTCAGACAACTTTAATAGTTTGTGCAAGGCCACCAATTCAGAAATGAAGGGAAGACGGAGTTGGACTCTGGTTTTTCGATGCCAAAACCTCAAACAATGTAGTAATAATGCTTAAAGATCAATCAGGCACTCTAGTCATCTTCATAAGCCACTGCCCGAGTGAAGCGGTCCCCCACCCTCTCTCTTCTACTCTCTAGCCCCATAAACAACGGAGCAGGAGGAGGCCTGGACGTGCCGCAGCTGTGAGTGAAGTGTGACCACCACAGCTACCCAGGGGCTGTGACTGGTGACAGGGAAAAGCCCGGGCTTGGGTGCCTGCTGGGAAGGTCTGCTGAGCCCTGGCTGGGGAGCAAACCAAGTCCACTGACCCTTCCTGGGAAGCTTTCGCTCCCAAAGTCACTGCAAATGGTTCTGAATGGCCACACGTCAGATGCCAGCTCTGCTGCCACAGCCCACTGGGAAGGGGAATGGCACCTCTGGGAGCCCTGGGCTTTAGACTTTCCCTAGCTGGGCCTGGAGGACCACAGAATTCTCAAGCATTCAGAAAGACACTTCCAGCCTTCCTCACCTCAGAAGAACAAGGGGTAAAAAGGTAAAAAATGAAGTGATCAACTTGAGAACAGAAAAATGTTTTTCCTTCTCAACACACATGTCATAAAAAAAAAAAAAAAAAAAAAAGGAGAGGGAGAGAGAGAAAGAGCACAAGAGAGAGCTCTTGTTACTTAGACCCAGATGGACTGGGTGTGAACGGAAGCGCTGAGCAAAATCAGAGGGCAGTGACTGAAGATTCAGCAGCGACCCTGTGCCAGAGAGGGTTCCGCTGATCAGCTCTGAGTCCACTGCATGTCCACCATGGACATGAGCAGGGACACACAGCTCTTCCCCCAGTCCAGATTTAACCAGCAGACGAGGGTCTTCCGAGGGACCAACCACAGGCCCTCTGGGACCTGCCTCCCTGCAGGAAGCACGAGCCCCCCAGCTCACATGCCCACCAGTTAGGAGGGGTGAAACCCACCAAGCACGTCACTATGGACCCAAGTTCAGGTTGTCAGATGACTACACACACTATGAAACGGAGCCTCTCCCTGAGTCCATGCCTCTCTCAGATTCAAACGGATCTGAACAAACCCCTTAAAATTTTAATTTTGTATGATAACTGATTCTAATAACCTATCAACTTAACTCTGATAAGCAATTCCTTCACAAGAACTTAAGACTGGTTAAGAACCTGAGGTATAACTAGAATCCATAAAATCTGTGCAGAGGCTTATATGGATGGTCAGAGACAAAATGAGCAATTTGCTATGAACATTGCCTTTCTGCTCCATTAAGAACAGATCTCTCTGACATTTTGGGTGCTTTGAATAAATAATAATAGCGAAAGGGTTTTGATTATCACGCTCCTTAAATTAGAGCTCAAATTCTGTGTAGCTGAAAGCTACATTGTTTTGTTTTTTTTTAATTTCCTTCTATGACTCGCAATCCATTTCAGTGACTTGCATCTCCGGAGCAAGGAGGTCTACGGAGGGCCTTCTCCCGCCAGTGTCAGGAGCGCCGTGTTTTACATACAGTGAAGCACTTGGCTGGCATTATGCCAGAAAAGCTACCTAAAAATCACATGGAGCTGCTCTGCTCATTTCTCAGGAGATTAAAGGCTGAAAACTGTGAACTGACTCCAGAAGCAAAGAGCCAAAATATTTAAGCCACACTGGTGTCCCAATGGTTAAAATTGTAAGTCCATATAAATACTTGGGAAGAAATAGACTAGGTACACATGACTGTCACAGTATCAAATGAGACCACGCAAAAGTACCCTCATCCTGGATTCTGTCCCTAGGCCCAGTACCGGGACAGCACCTGGGCCGTCCCACCTCACCTGTGTGCCCTCACCACCCCCACACAAATCCCTCTCCTAGGCCCTGGACTATACCTTCCAGGGACTGTGTCCATGTCAGCCTAGACTAAATTCCCCAAGGAAAGGACCATGGCTGACATATCTTCATATCAGCAGCATCAAACACAGTGCCTGGCCCAGCGCTGGCATGCACACCAGAGGGTGGATGGATAAACAAAATGTGGTAGAGACACACAGCGGACTATTAGTCAGCTGTAAAAAGGCAGGAAGTTCAGATACATACGACAATGTGGATGAACCTTGAAGACCTCCTGTTGAGTGAAATAAACCAGACGCAAAAGAACAAATACTGTATGATCTCACCAATAGTAAATAGAATAAGCAAATTCATAAAGTCATAATCTAAAATATAAGTTAGCAGGGGCCAGGGAGGAGTAGAGAACGGAGAGTTAATGCTTAAATTACAGAGTTTCTATTTTGGAAAGTTTGGGTAACACATGATGGTGATGGCGGCACAACATTGCGAACATAATTTACAGCACTGAATTACATATTTGAATACGGTTAAGGGGGAAATTTTAGGTTGTATATATTATTAGAAAAAAATGTAAAAAAAAAAAAAAAGCAACATAGGACTATACAACACAGTGAACCCAAATGTAAAACGTGGACTATAGTTAATAGTACAATTATAATCATATTCTTTCATCAGTTGTAACAAAGGTACCCCACTAATGCATGGTGTTAATAATGGGGGGAGGAGGGAGTATACAGGGACTCTATTTTCTGCATGAGTGTCTCTATAAACTGACAACTTCTCTAATTTAAGGGGAAAAAAAAGCCTGCTGGGTGAAGAACTCATAATCATGGGTGGATGGAGAACTCATAATCGTGGGGAAATAATGAAACAGGCAGAAGAAACAGAATGTACTAGAACAGCAAGATCACATTCAAGAAAGGAGAGGATACTTTTATGAGGAACAATGAAATTGGCTTTAGACAGAGAGCGTTCTAAGCACGGAATTAAACCAGAGTCCAGTTAAAACAAAGAGAAATCAGTACACACACACACACACACACAGACACACACACACACACACACAAGGAATAACCTCTCTGCTGCCTCCAAGTCTCTCTTCTGTCCCTATTAAAGCCAGACCCCGTGATTCATTCCCCTGGATCCTGTGGAATTTGAGTAACAGAAGCCACCAGGCATGAAAAACTGCCTTATTTTCACATACTCAGAGGTGCCACCCCCCCAAAATCCGGTGGGTGGGGCGGGCCCTCTAGCCAGGAAGATCTAAAAACCCACACAGCTGTCCCCAGAACGGCCTCGGGCTTCGACAGAGTGCACACGTGTACAGCTGAGACAAGCACTTGCACGGCTCTGGGCTCACTTGTAGGAGATGACCCAGCACTCCGCAGCCTAGAGTTAGGTTTCCAAACCAGCACAAACCGTCATTGGAGCGATGTGGAAACAGGCTGTGCCCCGGCAATACCAGCTCCAGAAAAGAGCAGTATTTCAGCCGAGAGCAAGGCAGCAAGTGAGGGGGCGGGGGGCAAGGGGCCGGAGACACAGGTTATAATTAGAAGGTATCCTTTGTATTTAGAAAGAAGTACACACACATCCTCAACCGGGGGGGAGGCAAAACGGAGCTAAGGAATCAGCAAGGCCTCCAATAGGACAGAGAGAACAGCAACCCAGTCCTTTGACAGAAAAGGAGGCACTCAGGTAGGAGCTCTGACCCTCCCTCACCTGGTAGGAGCGCTTCCCGCTGTACCCTAAACATCAGGCCTGAGCTTACTGTGGGGACCGAAGTGCCCCCTTTCCCTGGACCTATGGGCAACTCCCACCATCGGGCCCTTTCTTAGCTGCCCTGCATAAATGACCCTTCCTCATCGACATACTTTTTCCTCCTCTTCTTTGATCTCAAACCCAGCATGATTTGGCCATCCCTGTTCCTCAAAGGGACCTCAGATACTTTGATATTTTACCCCTTCATCCATCCTGCATGCCCTCTCATAAATGGCCTCTGTGCAAAAGCACTGCAGACACAAAGATGAATAAGACACACTGCCAGCCTTTGAGGAGAGCAAGGATGCGCACAGAGAACGATGCCAGAAAACACAATGAAAGAGATAAACTCAACCAGGGGCATTATGGGAGCACAAGGGAATGAGTAAAGACCACAAGAGGCCTTCTCAGAACACGGCCTGAGTCCTTTAAAACCAAGGATGAGCAGATGTGGGCCGAGGGGTTTGAGCCCACCTGAGCAAAACACAGGAGTAACCCCTGCCTGTGGTGGACACATGTCCCTGGGACCAGCAGGTAAAGTACAGGTAGGGAAGGCCAGGGGAGGCAGGTGGCTGGAGGGGCAGGCAAGGCCAGCACCAGCAGAGGTGCCTCTCTTAGGCCCATGGGATGCCAGCCATGGTCCAGCAAGGCTTTCCCAGGAGTGGTTTCATGACTTGAACCGCAGACCTAAGTTCACCCTGTCATCAGAGGGTGCCGATTCGATGGCCCTAATTAAAGTTGCCTGTGACCCGGGTGTGGCATCTCCTCCCAGCAAGGCTGTCTTTAGATAAATGTTCCACTACTACAAGCACCAGAGGCTGGGACCACAGGCAGCTTCCTCCAGCCTCTCATTTGTAGCACCCAGGCATTCTCATCTGAACCCAATCATTTAAGGTTACAAAACATCTACCTAATTGTTAGGAGGATGCAGATCAGAGTCTAGGGCCACACAAGATTAGAGGCCACACTCGAAAATGGAGCCCTTCATTTCTCCTGCAGTTCTGAAAAGGCGTATACCCAGGGCCGTATTGTACCTAAAAGCCATCATGCTCATGGCGCACAGTAAAATGGAATTACAGGCAACAAGAATTCTCACTTGTAAAAGAAAAGGGAATTAAAGGTCAGGAGACCCATCCAGTCCGAAATCTGCAAAATTTGCAACTAGAATACTCTACTGGTAGTTTTTGCCTTCATCAAGTCATTAGTCACCTCCAGGCCTGTTTCTTTCTCTAAATAAACAGCACTAACCAGCACCACTAGCACCAC
>PVIY010022765.1:0-40306 GCA_004026745.1 Myrmecophaga tridactyla | reverse complement strand
GTGTCACACATTCAGCTTTAATGTAGTTTATAGTGAGGTATGGATTAGCTTTAATCAACCATGATTGTACTTTTTTTAAGAAGATATCAAAATATATGATACAAAATGAAGCATATCTGGTACCATTATTCAATTCAGATATATTGCATAAAATGTGCCAACAAGTATGTTTATAACCAAATAAAATTCTTTAGTTTATTTGGGTGATCCTTTTTACTGATGAACTCCAGGTCACAACACAGTAACTGTCAATTCAACCACACCAAGGTTTCTGAAGACATAAGTCTTCTCTATCCACAGGCAGTCTCAGAAAATTGTAAACATTTTGAATGGAACCTGGGGTCATCCAGAAGGAATTGTAACTTCACACTGTTGGGCAGTTATCAAGATGGCTTCAGAGAAGACTAACTTTACATAACACCTTCTAAAAAGACACCTTCATTCAGCGTCATGATCAGACTATCACACTTAGCAATCAGCAGCATGGGTGCAAAAAAAAAAATCAGAATTAAAACCTTTTGTGGAATGCTTTACACTTTCCAGAGGACAGAAACTAAAGTAACCTGCTATGCTGTTAGCCACAAGTACAGTGCTCCTGTTTTTGTGCTGCGAGTATTGTCTGAATCATTACTTCTTGTGCAGCGAGGCCCTGCCACCCCTGCGCTTGGCTGAGCTCACAAATCTGCCATAACCCACGGCTTCTCAGTCAGTCCTCTGGCTCTCCTCTCCTGGCAGTCACCAATGCTGTCACTGCCGTCGCTGCTGCTGCTGCTTGTTCCGCCTTGGTCACTTTGACCTTGTGGTTTGGCAGAGTACCTGCCTCCACCACCTTAGGGGCCCGAGCTCCCCTCCAAACATCCTGTAAGGGATCAGGAGCTCGACCCCAGCTGAGTGGAAAATCCCCCCCAGGCCTATGAAGAACACCTGGCAATGGGGCCAGGATGTGGGAATCACACAAACCTGTTTTTGCAAAAGCTAATAGCACTTTTTGCTTCTGTAGATAAGCTTGCTTGCTTACAGATGCAAAACCACGATGTGGGTCTGTGAAACTAAGCCACTTCTCTGCTTCTGTGAATAAGCTTGCAGTTTCAGCCTTTATAAACCCACCCTGCAAGCCCCAGAGGGCTGCTCTCTGAATCTTCCTTCTTGAGGATTTCTGAGGCAGTTGCCAGCCGGCTAATAAAGACTCCAAATTGGCTTGCAGTTTTGGAATTTGGGGTCTCTCTTTCGGTGTGCCCCACAACACTTTGGAGGCCCCAGTGAGATTATCCCTAATGAGGCATCTGGTGACCACAGGTCCTGGGGATTGCCCCCGGAGCCAAGGTCCGGCCTAGAGGAAGGCTTCAGAGAGACGTTCCTCTGCCCCAGGCAAGGACCAGAGACCAGGCTGGTCCTACAGGATCCTCTGAAATTATACAAAATCGGGTATCTGGTGGAGTCGTCTGGTTCTGAAAACCTCACTGGTGAATACAGGTCTGTTACTGGATCCAGTCGGGGACCTCTGGAAGGCTGGATGCAGCATTCCTTCCGAGGTCAGGTCACGGAGCAAGATGTTGCCCCGGGCTTCTGGTTAGGAATCAATTAAGAATAAGGCTTTATTTTGTCTTGGTTTAGTCTGTCCCTTTCTCTCAACCGTTGGTCTCATAGCATTCTGTGTCGTTCTTGTCATAATTGCCATGGGTCAGTCAAGTTCATCTGTCTACACTCCCTTTCAATGTTTTTTGAAAAATTTTCAGGAATTTCAGCAGAAGGCTGGAGACTACAGAGCCCCTGTCAATGCCTTCCAACTGGAGAAATTCTGCTCACAGGAGGGGCCAACTTTTGGTTCTGGTTGGCCTCCCGAGGGAACCACAGACCTATCTATAGCTTATAAAGTCCAAAGGACAATTTTTGGTAATCCAGGCCACTCTGACCAAATCCCCTATATACTAATTTGGATTGAAATTTTAATAGGAAAACCCAAGTGGTTACGGTCTTGCCTGGAGTCCAAAAAAGGAAGATCCCTCCCCCCCCAAAGCCAAAACGGCCCTCGTACTGAAGAACACTCAAAAAGAAAAAACTAACAGGGTCCCAGTATTGCCAGGACCACCAGAGGATCCGCTCTTAATGGACCCTCCTCCATACCCGATAGCCCCTCCGCCCCCTCTGAGACCAGAGGGGAGAAGCAGCCAAGGAGCGGCAATCATCCCCTCTGATAGCTGGGAGGTGACATTCAGCAACCCCCATACCAGAAGTGGCTCTGCTTACCACCCTTCTTCTGGTGCATAGTCACCGGATTATTCCAAGGCCCCAATTTTACCCTTGAGACAGGCTGGCCCTGCCCCGGGGGATGACCACCCACCTTTCATGGTCTATGTCCCCTTTTCCTCCAGCGATCCATATAACTGAAAAAATCAGAACCCCTCTTTCTCCAGGGGTTGAAAAACCTCAAGGACTCATCTCCCTCTTGGAGACTATCTTTTTTACCCACCAGCCCACCTGGGATGACTGCCAACAACTCCTTCAGACCCTCTTCACCTCCGAAGAATGAAACCGAGTTGGGTGAGAGGTGAGGAAATTAATTCTTGGACCTGACAGACAGCCTACTACTGAGCCAACCCGATTAGAGGCTGTGTTCCCCTGCACACGTCCCGGATGGGACCTCAACACCGATAGATATAAGGAGGCTCTCCATCAGTGTTGCCAGACTCTGCTCCGGGGGATACAAGCAGCGGCCAGGAAGCCAACCAACTTATCTCAGGTAAGCGAAACCATACAGGACGAATCCCCGGCTGCTTTCCTTGAATGCCTCCTGGACGCATACCGCTTGTACACCCCTATAGATCCAGAGGCGCCTGAAAACAGGAAAGCTGTAAATATAGCATTTGTCACCCAGTCAGCCCCAGATATAAGGAGAAAATTACAGAAATTAGAAGGATTTAAGGGAAAGGTGCTGTCCGAGTTAATAGAGATTGCCCAGAAAACCTTCAGTAACAGAGATGACCCTGGGACCACAAAAAGAAAATAGCTAGAATTTTGGTAGCTGCAATAGCTGAACAGGAGAATCAAAAAGGCAGACAAAAATTTGCTAAGGAAAGGAGGGGAAACCAAGGAAGGAAATTGGGCCTAGGTGCAAACCAATGCACCTACTGCAAAGAAAACGGACATTGGAAAAATGAATGCCCTAAAAGAGGACTAAAAGAGCTGAAGCCAGCCCCCATTCTAGTTGAGGAGGCAAACTGACGGGGCCAGGGCTCCACTCCGTTGAGCCCCTGGGAGCCCAGGGTCACCTTAGAAATTGGGGGCAAGCCTATAAAATTTCTTGTGGATACTGGGGCAACCTTCTCCATCCTCCAACAAGCAGAAGGGCCCACATCTAAGGAAAAAATCCCCATACAGGAAGCAATGGGAAAGACAAAGTCTTACCCATGGACAAAGACTAGAATCGCTAACCTTGGGGAAGGAACTGTCGCCCACTTGTTTCCTGTGATGCCAGAGTGTCCGTACCCCCTTTTGGGAAGGGACCTTCTCCAAAAATTACAGGCCACCATCTCTTTCAGAAACGATTCGGCCAAGCTCTCCTTCAATACCAACCCCTCAGCAATCCTCCTCACTTGCCCCTTATCGGAAAAATATTTAATTACTGCGGAGGTGGCATTGCCGGTCCCAAGCCCATTCCTGCAGGAATTTAAAGAAAAAATACCCGGCAAATGGGCAGAAATTAACCTACCAGGATTAGCCACCCACCGTCCCCCCACTGTTGTCCAGCTGACTAGCACTGCCACACCTGTCAGAGTCTGACAATACCCGAAAACCTTAAAGGCTAAAAGAGGCATTGCAGTCCATATCAAAAGACTCCTGGAGGCAGACATTCTGGTCCCCTGCCATTCGGCCTGGAACACCCCCCTTCTCCTGGTCCAAAAACCCGGGACTAAGGATTACTAGCCAGTACAAGACCTCCGGGAAATGAACAAAAGAGTTGAAACCATTCACCCTACTGTGCCTAACCCATATACACTCCTGAACCCGTTACCTCCCAGCCAACAGGTTTATACTGTTCTGGACTTAAAGGACGCCTTCTTCTCACTTCCTCTGGCTGAGGTAAGTCAACCCATTTTTGCTTTTGAATGGATTGACCCAGAGGGGGAGGTTCTCTGGACAATTGACCTGGACCCTGTTGCCACGGGGTTTTAAAAATTCCCCCACACTGTTTGATGAAGACTTAAGTCAAGATTTGGCCAGCTTTAGACAAAAACATCCAGAAATAACCCTCCTACAATATGTGGATGACCTCTTACTGGCAGCTAATAACCTGTCAGACTGTAAAAAAGCAACTGAAAATTTACTGCAGGAGCTAGCCCAGTTAGGTTATCAGGTCTCAGCTAAGAAAGCCCAACTGCACCAACTCAACAACATACTTAGGATACAAACATACTTAGAATAAAGGAAGGAAGGAGGACACTATCCTCAAGTAGGGTTGAAGCTATCTTAAGGATACCCCAACTAAAGACAAAGAGGCAGGTACGGGAATTCCTGGGGGCAGTTGGATATTGCCGACTCTGGATTCCCGAATTTGCAGAAATAGCCAAGCCCTTGTATACTAATACAGGGGGAAAAAAGGAAACTATAACCTGGACTAAAACTGAGCAAAAGGCTTTTAACATGCTAAAACAGGTGCCTGTAAGCGCTCCTACCTTAACCTTGCCTGACCTGTCAAAATCCTTTCAACTGCATGTTGCCGGGGCCTGGGGAATAGCAAAAGGGGTCCTAACCCAAATATTAGGACCATGGAAAAAGCCGGTTGCCTACCTGTCTAAGAGGCTAGACTGTGTAGCAGCTGAATGGCCATTGCCAGCACTGCTATTTTGGTTAAAGAAGCATCCAAATTGACTCTGGGGCAGGACTTACAAATAGTGGCCTCACATTCAGTAGAAACATTACTAAAAAGCCCGCCCAGGAGATGGCTCTCAAATGCCTGGATAACCCAGTATCAAGTACTGTTACTAGATCCCCTGAGAACCCACTTCCTGAAAGCAACAGCCCTTAACCCCGCCACCTCACTCCCGGATGATGGCCCGTCCGAGCCCATCCATGACTACCGTGAGGTCCTGGAATCCCTCACAAACCCGAGGGCTGACCTCACCGACAACCCCTGGCCAAATCCTGATGAAGAATCATATACAGACGGAAGCAGTTACGTCTCGGAAGGAATCAGGTATGCAGGAGCAGCGGTGGTAACTGAAGACTGGGTTATCTGGGCCCAGGCCCTAGGACATGGGACTTCGGCCAAAAACACTGAACTGATAGCTCTGACCCAGGCTCTAAGATAGGGAAAGGGGAAAGTTATCAACATCTACATGGACAGCAGATATGCCTTCGCTACTGCACATGTCTATGGGGCACTATATCAGGAGCGGGGAATTTTGACATTGGGAGGAAAAGAAATAAAAAATATACCAGAAATACTCGCCTTGCTAGAGTCTATCTGGTTGCTGAAAAGGGCAGCCGTTATACATTGTAAAGGACATCAGACTGCCAAAACTCAAATTGCCAGAGGAAATGCCCTGGCTGATAAAACGGCAAAAGAAGTTGCCAAAAAACCAGTGGAGATGCTGCAGATACTTCTTGTCTTACCCAGATGGGTACTGCTGAGCCCTCCAAATTATACTGGGGAAAAAAATTAATCTGGGTGAAACTGGGCACTAGAACAAATCCAGATGGTTGGAAAATTCTCCTGGATGGGAGAATCCCGGTGCCAGAGCATCTGGGGTACAATTTGGTTGCCCAGGTTCACCAAAGTACACACCTGGGCAGTACGAAACTAACAACTTTTACAAAGAGATTTGTACATTCCCCGACTGCAACAACAAGCCCGGCAAATATCATCCAGATGCCACATCTGCATACAGGTAAATTCTGGCCAAGGGAAAGAAATGCCCCAAGAAACCAGGCTAAGGGGACAAGCCCCAGGAGAACAGTGTGAAATAGACTTCACGGAAATATTACCTGGTCCTTATGGATACAAATACCTGCTGGTTTTCATCGACACCTTCTCTGGATGAACTGAGGCCTTTCCTATCAGAACCGAGACAGCACAAATAGTAGTGAAAAAAACTAGTTTCCAAAATTGTCCCCCGATTTGGCCTCCCAACTGCAATGGGGTCTAACGATGAGCCAGCATTCATCGCTCAAATTACCCAATTGTTAGCAAAAATATTAAATATCAAATGGAAATTACATTGTATTTATAGGCCACAGAGTTCAGGGCAAATTGAAAAAATAAATAGAACAATAAAAGAAACTTTGAATAAACTAAAGCTTAAGATTGGCAAAAACTGGGTGAGTCTCCTTCCATTTGCCTCCCTAGGGACTAGATGTACTCCCTGTGTTAAGGGAATTACCCCATATGAAATCATGTTTGGGTGACCACCCCCACTAATTTCTAAATTGGGGGAAGAGAAAATAGCTGAATTAAATAACCATTCTCTTCTAAAATCATTACAGGCCCTGCAATCTACCACCCAGCAAACTTAGGAACTACTGAAGGGAGCCCATCCGGGACCAACAAATCCTGCCCCTAACAAAGATCTATTTCAGGTGCAGCCTGGAGACCTGGTCTGAATTAAAAGGCTTCAGCCAGCCACCTTGGAAGGCCCAGTGGATGGGACCCCTGCCAGTGATCCTCACAAGCCCGACAGCAATAAAAGCTGCGGGAAAACGACACTGGATTCATCACACCCAGGTCAAGAAGGCTGCCCCGAACCAGCTCCCTGGAAAATGGACCATCCAGAGAACCAAGGATGCACTAAAAATATGACTTTCCAGAAACCCCTCTGGGTCCTCCTGATATCCCTGGTGGGGGGCGTGGAGATAAACCCTCATCATTATAGTCTATCCCTAGTCCGTGGCAGGTTATGAGAGCAGGAGGAACGCCAAGAAACTGAAACCAACTGGTATGAAAATTTGTTTTCTTGGTCCCATGGCTAACTACACTCTTAACCGCCATAACGGGACCCCTAATTCTCATATTATTAGGCTTAATATTTGGACCCTATATAATAAACTGTCTGACAGCATATATAAAAAAACAATACAAGCAGTAAAATTACTGGTCTTGCGAACCCACTATCATCACATCCCCACACAAGAACAAGATCCAGAAACAACGATTTGATTCTTTCCTAAAAACCAGTGGGGAATGTAAGGGATCAGGAGCTCGACCCCAGCCGAGTGGAAAATCGCCCCCCCCCCCAGGCCCATGAAGAACACCCGGTAACGGGGCCAAGATGTGGGAATCACACAAACCTGTTTTTGCAAAAGCTAATAGCACTTTTTGCTTCTGTAGATAAGCTTGCTTGCTTACAGTTGCAAAACCAGGATGTGGGTCTGTGAAACTAACACCAGTGTCTCTGCTTCTGTGAATAAGCTTGCGGTTTCAGCCTTTATAAGCCCACTCTGCAAGCCCCAGGGGGCTGCTCTCTGAATCTTCCTTCTTGAGGATTTCTGAGGCAGTCACCAGCCGGCTAATAAAGACTCCAAATTGGCTTGCAGTTTTTGAATTGTGTGGTCCCTCTTTTGGTGCACCCCACAACACTCCCTCCCTTCATGGTCCAGATTGACTGTTCTAACTGCCAAGATCAGTGTAGCTTCCACCTCCAATAACGCCCTCATCATTACCAAATCCATTACAGCCATCCCCACGGCCACCAAAGCCACCGCCACACCCGCCACCTAGGTCCCCAGCGCCCCTGTGACCTCTTTGGCTGGAAGAAGCACTGGCCTCTTGCTGAGACAGGGCTTTCGGTCCTTAGCAGTCGTGGCCAAGGTGCCATGTTTCTGAGCGATCAACTTATCCACAAGCGCCATCAGAGGTGACAGAAGCAAAGGCTGTGCGCGTCTGTCCTGTCGTTACTCTCTTCGGTGTCCCACCCGGCTCAAAGCAGCCTCTTGGGTGAGGCTCTTCGCCGCCCTCTTTCACGCCACCACACGGGTCTTAGAGACAGCCTCTTCGGAGCCCCAGCTCGCTGGCTGCCTTGCGTCCTGGCCGCGTCCACCTGAGAAGCCCACGGCCCGGGGGGATTGGAGTTTGGCTGTCCTCGCCACGCAGCCGTGAGTGCCTGCCGTGCCCACAGTGGATCCTCGGACTCTCCTGGGGCGTTTCCAGGCTTGGCGCTCAGATGAGGAGCTGGGAACGCTCCGAGACCCGCCTAGTCGCGGCCGAGTGGAGGAAGACCTTCAAGGACGCGTCCTCGGCGGCCCCGGGTGGGCAGCAGCCGCGCCCTACCCGCCCTCATGGAACCCTGCGTCTGAAAACCTCTCCGAGAGACTGGGGTACACGTGCGTTAGCGCAATTTATTTAATGCTAATTTATATATTTCACCTGTTTTTCTCCTTGTCTGGCCTCAAGCAAGGGACAAAGTCCTTTGTAACTTCTTACCTCTGAAAGTTTTACAGAGCCAGAAATATATATGTACGAAACCAGAGCCTCTTCCGGTCTGGTGAAAAACCAGTCCACAGAAGGCGCCATCCTGGTGTCTTGGAGAGAAAAAAGTGTTTCTAAAACCAGAAAGGAAAGCCATGAAAGAGTCTGTGAAAGATTCTGAGACAAGGCAGGACCCGAGGCGGGTCGGTTCCGCGGGGACATGGGGGGCTGGGGGCCGGACCCACGAGGAGAGGGGTGGGCAGACTCCCACCCAGGCCGCCGGGACCCCGCCTCGCCAGGCCACCCGAGGCCCGTGGACCTACCACCCAGCGCAGCCCCGGTGCCCGGCCGCAGCTGAGCCCGCGAGAACAGTGTCTGAGTTTCCGCCTGCCCTACTGGACGGACTCAGAGCCAGATTTCAGTTCATTTCAGGAAAATAGAGAAATGCAAAATTTCCTGCACAGCTAACTGGTGAACTGAAATTCGCACTGCTGTCCAGAGAGCATGAAATCAGATTGTACTTCCTCTTATAAAACATTGAAAAAGTGGAGGGGAGAGGTTAAAATACAAAGTGCCTGTTGGTAGTAGTTATCACCCCATTTATGACTGGTTACAGAATGTTATCTGGTGGATTAAGCTTTAATGGGTGGAGTAAAATTAATAATAAAGAAAAATAGGTGAATTCATACAGTTTATTAACTGTTCAATTCTGTAATACATCTGAATTCACTGTAAGATCATGAGGATTTTAAGATATCTATTTAAGAAGGTAAAATATCTGTGCTCTAAGAAAGAGCCCTCCAAAAGATTAAAAATCAGTTCATGATTCTAGCATATTGATAAACATTCTAGAGAAATGTAATATATCTTCAAACTAGATGAATTGCTAGATTTGATTTATGTTGATCCATGGTATTAGTTAAACCACACTGGAAACTCAAATATCTCAGCTCATTTTTAAAGTTTCCGTCACATAATTTCAACTCACTGTTGTAATGGGGTTCCTAAACATAATGTTTTCATGTCTCTTTAATTTCCTACATAGGGAGTTCATTTTTAACATGGCAAGAAATTTAAGGCATCATGATTAGTATGAAAAAAAAAAACACAAGATACATCTCTTGATCTAAAGTGAAATCGACCAGTGGCATGGATTCCTTGTCCAAACCAGTAGAAGCTTTAATCATGAAACCCAAATTAAATAATCTGAAGTTAAATTTTATTCCCCATTTCAGAAATATAAATACTTTTGTGTCTTTTTCCCCCTTGTCATGGCAGAACTGAATAGAAAGGAGGAAGGGAGAGAGGGAGGGAGGAAGGGAGAGAAGGAGGGACGGAGGGTAAAGAAGGAGAGGAGCGGGGAGGGAGGAAAGGACTAAAAGAGGAGGCAGTCTTCTCTAAATAGTCTTGCAATCTAATTGAGAAAAAAACACACCTGAAAAAACTAATGAACAAAACAACACCATCACATGGGGTTAGATACCATAAGCAGCTGGCACATTATTTCACTAAGCAGGCTGAAAAAAGAAACAGCTTTTTATTATGGAATAACCATTATCATTTATTAGGTGCCAAAGTGTATGTCAATATCACAAAAGGGCAAAGAACCTGGAAAACAATTGAGGGCAGCTGGAATCAGCTGTCAAGGAAGTGGTTTTCTATTGCTTTCATTGAAACCCAAGGTTAACTTTTCAGGTCTCCATCTTTTTAACTTTGTTTTAATTTTCTACTCTTTTCCCCCCATCTTTGTCTTTTTCTTTAGCAATAAAAGCAGTAGATCCAGGTACTTTTAGAGTAGTGCAAAGAGTTCAGGGCCACAAGCCTGAGTCTGAATCTTACCCACACCACTTCCTACTGATGCTGGGCATGCGAGCTAATTTCCCTTAGTCTCCATTTCTTCACAGGTAGAGGGGAGATAACAGAGAGCCAAGCAGCCAACACCTGGCATGGAGTAGGCATGCAATCCTTTCCTACTGGAGAAAGAACAGAAAGAGAGGAGTCTTAGCTTTAGAGAAGTGCTTCTCAGACTTTAACACGTATATAAAAAACTTGGGGGTATAGTGAAAATGCAGATTCTGTAATAGTCAATGATATTGAGTAAGGAGATATAGTTCACACCCAGAGAAGGACTACTATTAAAAACAAAACAAAAAAATAACAAGAGAAGATATCATGAAATAGGAACACTTGTTCATTGTTGCAGGAATGCAAAATGATGTAGCTGTTGTGGAAGAGGTTTGACAGTTCCCTAAAAAATTAAGTATAGATTACCATATGACCCAGTAATCCCACTTGTATTTATATACTCAAAAGAAATGAAAGCAGGCACTTGAACAGATATTTTCACACTGATATTCATAGCAGCACTATTCACAGCTGCCAAAAGATGAAAGCAATCCAAGTGTCCATCACCCAATAAACAGATAAACAAAATATGGTATATACATACAATGGAATATTATTTGACTGTGAAAGAAATGTTCTGATATATGTGACAGCACGAATGAACCCTAAAGACATCATGTTAAGTGAAATAAGCCAGACGCAAAAGGACAAATATTGTATGACTTCAAACGTACATAATAATATTAATAATAATAATTAGAATAAGCAAATTCATAGTGTAAGAAACTGGAATACAGGTTACTAGGGGCTGGAATGGGGACAGGAAAGGGGAAATCAATGCTGGCATTGTACAAAGTTTTCATTTTGGTTTGATGGCAAACTTTTGGCAACAGATGGTAGTGATGGTAACACAACATTGTAAACATAATTAACAATACTGAATTATATATTTGAATACGACTACAAGGGGAAATTTTAGGTTGTATGTATTTCACCAGAGCAATTTTTTTTTTAAATGTGATTCTGATTCAGTAGGTTTTTGCAGGGCCTGAGATTCTGCATTTCCCATGTGGCTGAGTCTATGGATCACACATTGAGTAGATTTTAGAGGAAAAGTGAATGGTCAGCATTTATACACTATCAAATGCCGGAGATGTATACAGAAGTAATTTTTATTACCCTCAAAACAACCTTGAGAAGTAGTTTTATTACCATTTTACAGAGCAGGAAATTGGGGATCAGGACACCTAGCCAATGAGAGATCTTTGTGATTCCAAAGCTCACCATCACTGCATATTTTAGGAGAGGACAGAGACAGCCTGCTCAGTAGAAGTAGATAAGGCCAAATGAGTCTAAGTGGAGACAAGAGCCAAGCAAGGGGTGGGCATCAGGGATCCATAGAGGGAAAGCGAATGGGCTCAACATTTAATGGTGAGAGCAGAGATAAGTGCAGGGGTATAAATCCTTCAACCTCCCTCTTCCTCCCAAATTCTTTCAAAATCCAGAGTAGTTGCTATTCAAAATTCAGTCTTTCCCCTCTTCTATCAAATCATCACTGACTAGGAAGTCATGTAACTGCCGCCTTCCATCCAGGAAAGGAGTGGATCTGGGCCAACCTTACCTCCCCATGGGAGGTTGTTTCTATGGTTACCAAGATAAGAAAGAAAATGCAAAGAGAAGGTCAGAAGGACAATCAAGAACTGTACTTTTGAAGGAAACATTTTCAACCCCTGAGTTTAACAGAGTTTATATCTAATCTAAGTTCCACATTGTGCTAGCAAATAAGAGATGGAGCCAAAGTATGATTCCAGTGTTATAATGAAGTTCAACAGGTGACAGTCATATGACAGGAGAAACATGTCACAGGTATTTTACTTGTAAGGCAGCAAGTATTGCAGTGTTTAAGTTCCATAAACTGGGGACTTCATTTAAGGAAGACACAGAAATATTTAACTACTTAATGGACTACTCTTCATTTTGTTTTCAGGAGGACATAATTGTTTTTAAGGCACCATTTGGTAATACACCAGTTTGGACCCAAATTAGTAAACTTCTGCAAAAGTTGTCATGAAATCTATAATCATTAAATACCAAGAATTCATAGAATCTGTTTTATTACTCTAACAACCTCCTTCCTTGAGGATGCAGGAACTTGGATGAGTTGCACTGGATGAGATCCCCTCATTGTCCAAATGGGTGTGACTTTACTCAGATGAGCCCATGGGGTAAATCTTGACCAAGGAATCAAACTGATACCAGGGAAACGGTGAAGGAATCATCAAGAGAAAAGCAGCAAACAGCTTTATGACCAGTGAAACCAACGTGTATTTAGTGCCTATTATATGGATATTAATTTTATTTAACTGTCCCCAGCCTGTGAGCTGAGTAATGATGTGCCCATTTTGCAGATGCTAAGACTGAGACTCAAATAGGTTAATTACTTGCTCCTAGTCATGCTACTAGTAAATGGCAGGGTCAGAATTTAAAAAGAAAAAGTTCATGTTCTTATAGAGGATATGAGGATTGTGGGAACAAGTGCTAATTGCCTCCCTATGTCAATTCTCATTTTCTTCCTTAACAGATCCCCAATTTTTATCTGGGCACACTGTCACTTAGAATAAAAGAGCATATTTCCCATTTTTTCTTAAAGCCAGGTGTGCCATGTGCTTAAATTCTGGACAAGAGGGATAAGTGGAAATGTCAGATGGGACTTTGGAGAAATATTATAGCAGTCCCTCTGTGTGTGGTTAGCCTGCATCATGGAACTCTCTTCTGAGTCCCTGGTTCCTACTTCTCAGGCCGCTCCCAATGAGCACTGGACTCCTGGAGCCTCTGCCCTCACCCTGCCCCAGCTTCATGTTTGCTTTCCCCGGGAATGCACCTTGTGATCGAACTGAGCCCCAAAGCCCACAGGGCCAGCAAGAAGACTCTGCTCCTACGTGGCATCACCTAAGTGACCCAGGTTCATGGGGGGGTTCGTGGTGCTGGGTCCTGCCCCGCTCTGTGGGATCGGAGCACAGCTCTGACCTCCTCAAGCTGCAGGGTCATCCCCCCTCCCGGCAGCTGCTGGCCCCTTCCCCAGTCTTCCCCAGGCTTCCCCTCCTCAGAAACACTCTCAGGCCCTCAGCCTCCTTCGCACTGCTGCTGGCTCTGCCCCTGCAAACGCGATCCTCTTTGAACACTGACGCTATGTGAGAGAAACTGAACTTTGCTGCATACCCTCCTCTCTGACCACCCCCTCCCCCAAGATATTGTCAAGCCGTTGTGCCTTCCAAACAAGATGCCGCATGTATCGCTGGCCACAGTCCAGATTAGAGTAGAGAATGAGGAGCTGATGCTAAATTTGTGCAGAATTCCTAGTTAGGCTGATTGTAAAGGTTTAGAAATGGATAGAGGTGATGGTGACAGCGCTGAATTATGTGTGTGAATGTGGTTGAAAGGGGAAGTTTTGGGTTGTGGATGTTACTAGAATGAAAGTTGGAGGATAAAACATGGGACAGTGTAACACAGTGAGCCCTGCGTGGATGATGGGCTAGGGGTAACAGTACAAGTATAAGCATGATCTTTCATGAAACAGAACAAATTTATGACACTAATTCAGAGTGTTAATAATAGGGTAGTTAGTGGGGGAAAATACCCCTAAGTAAAGCATGGACTACAATTAATAGCACAATCTTGGCATTCCTTCATCAGTTGAAACAAAGGTGCCACACTGGTGCAAAGTATTAACAACAGGAATATCTGGGAACACTGTATTTTTATAGGCCTTTTCTGCAAACCTACAACTTCTCTAATCAAAAAATTATTATTTTCATTATTGATGTGGCGTTATCAAAGAGGAAGCAATGTTATTCCAGTCTGGACACGCACAAGTTGTTTCAGCGTAATATTGCTCTGAAACCTCCCCTTCCAGGCCTCTGTAAAGGACAAAGAAAATGAAATTGCCTCAGAAAACATGAGATCCTCATGAGTATTACAGTAGAACCCTTATTAACTCTAAAACTAGATAGAAAATGTCTATCAGCAAGAAAATATTAGGACCGGAACTACTTTTGTGTTGATATAATGTGGAGCTTGACTTAAGTAAGGTCTGAAAGGAAACCTGTCTGTGATGACCTACAAAAATACATTTTTTTTATAGTAAATCTATTATTCGGAACGTCTTTCTGTCTCTCCTGTAGATTTTTAGGCACCCTTCCTTTGCACCCATTGTACTTGGTATGTGCCTCCAAACAGCAGGAGTAACGTTATTTTGCAATTATTTAGCTTGTCTGGCTCCCAAGACAGTGAACTCCTTGAGATCAGACACTGTTTTATCTGTGGATCTGCAGAGTCTAGCGTGGAGCTTGCCAACACGTAAAACAGAAATGTCTGCATTTCTACCAATGGAATAATATAGCAGGAAAAAAATCAACAATGACAAAACTAAAATCTGTTTCATTTGGGCTTTTCCTAAATATAGCAGGCAGTATCGTCTGTTCATGATTTTTTAAAAGCACAGTTTTCAGGAATATGATTCTTGGGAAGGAAAATCTGCTTTTGTCCAGAGTAACGATGTCAGTGTTGCACAATTTAGTGATTTAAGTGCTTCTTTCTACTGGGCTTCTTGAAACACGGTTATGCAGTGTGTCCATGGGGCGGGATGCATCGCAGTGGTATGGCATGTGGCCAGCTGTGTGCCACCAGGCACTGTGTGGGCCCGAGATCTGCGATACCCATCGACCAGCTCTGTGACACTGAGCAAGTTATCTGAAGCCTGCAGTCTTCCATTTCCTCGTTTGTATTCTAGAAATAATGATAATAATGAGACCTACTTTATGGAGGTGTAGGATTAAATGCATGTAAAGCACTTAGCTTTCTATGCGCACATATTAAGAAGTCAATAAATGCTCATTATTGTTGTGGTTGTATTTTCTGCCTTGATTAGATGTTCTGTTCCTCAGAAAGATTTTTTTTTTACCTCCTTGAATCACATTCCATGCTTAGACCATCATGTGCAGATACTACTTATATTTCCTCTAGCATAAAATTGTCATTTTTCTTTAACTATTAAAAGGCAAGCCTGAATAAGAAGACTATGTAAGACAAACAGGGAATTTATTTGTGTGTGTGTGTGTGTTTTCCTTTATTTTTTCCATCTTTTTTATTTTTTAAACTTATTTTATTGTATAGTATATTATATACACAAAGCAAAGAAACAAAAAAGCAGTAGTTTTCAAAGCATTCTTCAACATGTAGTTACAGGACAGTTCCCAGAGTTTGTCATGGGCTAGCATATGATCCTCTCATATTTTTCCTTCTAGCTGCTCCAGAATATAGAAGACTAGAAGGCTTAAATATTCTTTTATAATCACAATCGACTTTTTTTCCTTCTTTTTTTTGTGAAAAATAGCATATATACAAAAAAGCTATAAATATCAAAGCATAGCACCACAATTAGTTGTAGAACATATTACATAGTTTGACATGTGTTACAATTCCACAATTTTAGGTTTTTACTTCTAGCTGCTCTAAAATATGGAGACTAAAAGAGATATGTTTAATGATTCAGCATTTATATTCAGTTGTTAAATCGTATCTTCTCTATAATTCCACCAACATCTTTGATCTTTCCACTCTCTCTTTAGGGTACGGTGGGCTACGGTGATTCTAAATTTTTCATAATGGAAGGATCAGTCACTAATATGGGATAGGCAGATGGAACTATCTGATGTTCTGAGGAGGCTGGGTTAGGTTTCAGGACTCATCTGGTCCAGGGACCCATCTGGAGGTTGTGGATTTCTGGGAAGTTACTCTAGTGCATGGAAACTTTGTGGAATCTTATATATTGCCCTAGGTGTTCTTTAAGATTGGCTGGAATGGTCCTGGTTGGGGGTTGGCAGGTTCCGATGGGTAGCAAGGTCTAACTGAAGTTTGTGTAAGAGCAACCTCCAGAGTAGCCTGTCCACCCTATTTGAACTCTCTCTGCCACTGATACTTTATTAGTTACACTTCTTTTCCCCGTTTTGATCAGGATGGAATGGTTGATCCCATGGTGTCAGGTCTGGATTCATCCCTGGGAGTCATCTCCCATGTCACCAGGGAGACTTTCAACCCTGGGTGTCATGTCCCACGTAGGGGAAAGGGCAACGATTTCACTTGCAGAGCTGGGCTTAGAGAGACTGAGGCCACATCTGAGCAACAAAAGAGGTCCTCCGGAAGTAACTCTTAGGCAGGCCTATAGGTAGGCTAAGCTTCTCCGCTATCTACATAAGCTTCACAAGAGTAAGCCTCTGATGGAGGGCATGGCCTATTGATTTGGGTGTCCCTAAAGTTTGACACAGTATCAGGGAATTCCCTGATGGTAAGGTTTAATAGTTGCATATTTTTCTCCCATCCCTCAGGGGACTTTGCCAATACTTTTTGATTATCTGCTTAATATGCCCTAGTATGTATCCAGGCATTACAATAATCTATACAGAATTAAAGGACCTCTTTCTTATTCTGTGCTCCCTGTGTTTCAGTTGCTCAAATTAGCTATACAGATAGGTTGAATTCGATTATGCACTACAGAAAATTTCAGTTCCAGATCAAATAAGCTTTTCATCCATTGGTCTCAAAGAGTATGTGTGGTTCTAAAATATAGACACTGTCTTCCTTACCCCTATGTTCTGAATTACTTGAACTCCAAACTGTTCGGCTTCATCCTTATCTCTACATATCAGGTTAGATATATGAAACAGCCTCTCAAAATTCAGAAATAATAATCACCACTCTGGACTTAATGTGTCTGCTCTAAAAGCTTACAGTCTAGGCCCCTGTTTTCTTATAAGCATTTTCTAAAGGTGACCATACCATTCTTGTTCTTTTGTTTCTGGCTTATTTTGTCTCACCAAATGTCCCACATGTTCATTCACATCATTGCATGCCTCACAAATTTGTTTCTTTTTGGTATATACTTCGTTCATAAGTATACACCATCGTTCGCCAATCTACTTCTCCTTCAGTGCATCCTTCAGCCACCTGCATCATCAGGCATCATGTAGAGGGCCCAAAGTCCGCAGTCTATCAACATTCTCAATTTTAGATAATTTCATTGTTCCCAAGAGAAAGAAAACCAATAAACTCATCCTTGCCAAATAGGAAATCTAAACCTCATCTTACCTCTTGTCCCTCCACCCATCATTTACCTCTGTTGTTTCTGTGAAAGTGCCGATGATCTCATTTTGAACATAGCTCACAGCATGCAATAGCAGTTTTTCCCCTGTACCCTGGACTTAAACACTCTTTATCTAAGAATCATGACTTTGAAGTAATTCTTGCGAGAACTAATTCATATTTTTAGTGTTAATCAGTGTGACATGTAGGTCTATACAACCCCTTTCAATCTTGTTCATCTTCAATATGGTAATATTACTTATAGACCCACTAGAGAACCACTCTCACTCCTATCTATTCCCTTACATTGGAGTTCAACCTCATTAGCTAATGGTACACCCATCTCTAGCTTCTGTGTATCTCTAAGTCCCCTATATTCTGTATTATAAGCCTCTGATTATACCTTTATGCTGGTCATAAAAGTGGAGTCATACAGTATCTATTCTTCTGTGTCTGGCTAACATCACTCAGCATTATGTCCTCAAGACTCATCCATCTTATCATGTGCTTCAGGACATCATTTTGTCTTACTGCTGCCTAATATTCCATCGTATGTATATACCACATTTTGTTGATCCACTTATCTGTTGATGGGCATTTGGTTTGTTTTCATCTTTTAGAGATTGTGAATAATGCTGCTATGAACATATTCTCTTTGTGTCATTGCTTTCAGCTCTTCTGGGTATATACCAAGTGGTGCTATTGCTGAGTCATAGGGAAACTCAATATTCAGTTTCTTGAGGAACCGCCAAACAGTCTTCCATAGTGTCTGCACCATTACACACTCCCACCAGCAGTGCATAAGTGTCCCAATTTCCCCTATTCCTCTCCAACATTTATAGTTTCCTGTTTGTTTGATAGCAGCCATTGTTATAGGTGTGAGGTGGTATCTCATTGTGGTCTTGATCTGAATTTCCCTTTTGGCCAATGAAAATGAGTATCTCTTCATGTGCTTTTGAGCCATCTGTATTTGCTTTTCAGAAAAATGCCTATTCATATCTTTAGCCCATTTTATAATAGGGTTGTTTGTTCTTTTGTCATAGAGTTGTATGATTTCTTTTTATATACAAGAAATCAAACCTTTGTCCGATATGTGATTTCCAAATATTTTCTCCTATTGAGTTGGCTGCCTCTTCACCTTTTTGACAAAGTCTTTTGAAATGCAGAAGCATTTGATTTTGAGGAGTTCCCATTTATCTATTTTTACTTTTGTTGCTTGTGCTTTGAGTGTAAAGTTTAGAAAACTATGTCCTATTACTAGGTCTTGAAGATGTTTCCCTACATTTTCTTCCAGAAGCTTTATGGTGCTGGTTCTTATATATAGGTGTTTGATGCACTTTGAGTTAATTTTTGTGTAGGGTATAAGATAGGGGTCCTCTTTCATTCTTTTGGCTATTGATATCCCATTCTTCCATATCCAATTATTGAAAAGACTATTTTGTCCCAGTTCAGAGGATTTGGGGGTCTTGTCAAAAATCAGTTGACCATTGATTTGGTGGTCTATTTCTGTACTCTCGATTTGAATCCATTGGTCAATGCTTCTGTCTTTGTGTCAGTCCCATGCTATTTTGACCATTGTGCCTTTATAATAGGTTTTAAAGTCAGGGAATGTTAATCATCCCACTTTATTCTTCTTTTTTAAGATGCTTTTACCTATTTGGGGTCTCTTTCCCTTCCAGGTGAATTTGGTAGTTAGCTTTTCCAAATCTTCAAAGTACATTGTTGGAATTTTGATTGGTACTGTGTTGCATCTGTAGATCAGTTTGGAGAGAATTGACATCTTAACTTTATTTAGCCTTCCTATCCTTGAGCAGGGAATATCTTTCCGCCTATTTAGAACTCCTTTGATTTTGTTTAGCAATGTTAGGTAGTTTACTGTGTACAAGTCCTTTATGTCCCTAGTTAAGTTCATTCCTAGGTACTTGATTCATTTAGTTGTTATTTTGAATGGAATTTTTTCCTTAACTGGCTCCTCAGCTAGGTCATTGCTTGTGTGTAGAAATGTTACTGATTTTTGCACATTAATTTTATATTCCACCACCTTGCTGAATTTGTTTATTAGCTCAAGTAACTTCGCTGTAGATTCTCAGGATCTTCAAGTATAGTATCATATCATCTGCAAACAATGAGAGTTTTACTTCTTCCTTTCCAATTTGGATGCCTTTTATTTCTTTGTCCTGCCTTATTGCTCTAGCTAGAACTTCTAGCACAATGTTGAATAATAGTGGTGATGGTAAGCATCCTTGTCTTGTTGCTAATCTTAGGGAGAAAGCTTTTGGTCTCTCTCCATTGGGTATGATACTGGCTATTGGTTTTTCAAATATTCCCTTTATCATATTGAGAAAGTTACCTTTAATTCCTATCTTTTGAAGAGTTTTTATCAGAAAAGGATCCTGAATTTTGTCAAATGCTTTTTCAGCATCAATGGAGATGATCGTGTGATTTTTCCCTTTTGATTTGCTAATGTGCTGTATTACATTCATTGATTATCTTGTGTTGAACCATCTTTGCATTCCTGGTATAAACCCCACTTGGTCATGGTGTATAATTCTTTTAATGTACTGTTGGATTCTATTTGCTAACATTGTATTGAGAATTTTTGCATCTTTGTTCATTAAGGAGATTGGCCTGTAGCTTTCCTTTCTTATAGCATCTTTGCCCAATTTTTGGTATTAAAATGATATTAACTTCATAAAATGAGTTAGGTAGAGTTCATTTTTCCTCAATTTTTTGGAAAAGTTTGAGCAGGATTAATGTTAGTTCTTTATGGGATATTTGATAAAATTCTGCTGTGAAGCCAACTGGCCCTAGGCTTTTCTTTATGGTAAGATTTCTGATGACTGATTGAATTTCTTGACTTGTGATTGGTTTGTTGAGATCTTCTATTTCTTCCTGAGTCATTGTAGCTTGTTCGTATGTCTCCAGGAATTTGTCCATTTTACCCAAGTTGTCTAGTTTGTTGGCATATAGTTGTTCATAGTGTCCTCATGAATTTTTTTATTTCTTCAGGGTCTGTGATAAGGCACCCCTTCTCATTTCTGATTTTGTTTATTTGCATCCTCCATCTTTTATTCTTTTTCAATCTTGCTAGTGGCCCATCAATTTTACTGATTTTTCTCTAAGAACCAACTTTTGGTTTTACTGATTCTTTCTATTGTTCTTTTGTTCTCCCATTCATTTATCTCTGCTTTAGTCTTTGTTATTTCTCTTCTTCTATTTGCTTTGGAATTAGTTTCCTTTCTTTCTCAAGTTCCTCCAGGTGTGCTTTTAAGTCTTCGATTTTTGCTCTTTCTTGTTTTTTAATATAGGCATTTAGGGCAATAAATTTCCCTCTCAGCACAGCCTTTGCCACATCCCATAAGTTCTGATAAGTTGTAATCTCATTTTCATTCATCTCCAGATAGCTGCTGATTTTTCTAGCAATTTCTTCTTTGACCCACTGGTTATTTAAGAGTGTGTTATTTAACCTCCATATATTTGTGAATGTTCTCATTCTTTGGTGGTTATTGAGATCCAGCTTCATCCCATTGTTATCAGAAAAAGTGCTTTGAACAATTTCAATGTTTTTAAATTTATAAAGACCAGTTTTGTGCCCCAGCATAAGTTCTATCCTGGGGAATGTTCCATAAGCACCAGAGAAGAATGTATATCCTTGTGCTTTGGGGTTCAATGACCTATATATGTCTGTTAGGCCTAATTCATTTATCAAGTTATTTAACTTCTCTATTTCCTTGTTGATCTTCTGTCTGGTTGTTCTATCTTTAGAGGAGAGTGCTGTATTGAAGTCGCCTACTATTATTGTTGAGACATCTATTGCTCCCTTCAGTTTTGCCAATGTCTGTCTCATGTACTTTGGAGCTCCATGATTGGGAGCATAAACATTCATGATTGTTATTAATTCTTCTTGAATTGACCCTTTAATTAGTTATAGTGTCCTTCTTTGTCTCTTAGGATGTCTTTACACTTAAAGTCTATTTTTTCTGATATTGGTATAGCTACTTCTGCTTTCTTTTGGTTACAACTTGCATGAAAAATCTTTTTCCACCCTTTCACTTTCAATCTATGTGCATCCTTGTGTCTAAGATGAGTCTCTTATAAGCAGCATATAGCTGAATTATGTTTCTGATTTCATTCTGTCAATCTGTAACTTTTAATTAGTAAATTTAGTCCATTAACATTCAAAGTTATTACTGAAAAGGAGTTTCTTGAGTCCACCATCTTATCTTTTTAATTTTATTTGTCAGAGCTATATATTCTTTTCCCTCTTTCTCTTTTATTCTTTAAATTACCCTTAGTGGTACTCTTCAATTCTGTGCCCTCCTCCAGACCTTACTTCCCTGTCTTTTTTTTCAGCTGGCAGAAGTCCTTTTAGTATTTCTTGTAGGGCCAGTCTTTTGTTGACAGATTCTTTCAGGACTTCTTTGTCTGTGAAAACTTTAATCTCTCCCTCAATCTTGAAGGATAATTTGTCTGGGTACAGAATTCTTGGCTGGAAGTCTTTCTTTTTCGGGATCTTGAATATATCATACCACTGCCTTCTCACCTCCAGGGTGCTAGTTGGGTAGTCTGAATTCATGTTATTTGGTTTCCCTTGTATATAGTAGACTGTTTTTCTCTTGCTGCTTTTAGGATTCTCTTCAACATTTGACAGCCTGATTAGTATGTGCCTTGGGGAAGGTCTTTGGATTTATTCTGTTTAGAGTTCATTGGGCTTATTTGACTTGTATATTTATGTCCTTATGAGGGCTGGGAAGTTTTCCCCCATTATGTCCTCAACTAATCTTCCTAGCCTTTTATTTCTCTCTTCTCCTTCTGGGACACCAATGATTCTTATCTTTGTGTACCTAGTTTTGTTTATCATTTCCCTGGGTTCCAATTCAGTTTTTTCCATCTTTTTTGTCATTTGCTGTTTTGAGTCTTTGAAGTCAATTATCCTGTCCTCTATATCACATATTCTTTCTTCTGTCTCTCCAAATCTGGTGTTGCATGCCTCTAGTATGTTTTTTATTTGGTCAACAGAGTCTTTAATCTCTGTGATATCTGCTATTTTTCTATTTATTCTTTCAAATTCCTCTTTATGCTCTTCTACTGTCTTCTTGATCTCCTTTATGTCATTTGCTATCCCATTAAGTAGAGTTGTATGAACATCTTTGATTAGATGTTCCAACGTCTGTGTCTCCTCTGGTGTTTTAATTTGGTTATTAGGCAGGGCTATATCTGTCTGCATTGTGATATGCTTAGTGATCTTCTGCTGTCTTTGTCGCATGTATATATCTTGATTGATTTACTTTGGGAGTTGATTTCTTTCAATAGTCTAAGGCCTTGTGCTGCGGGATGATTGTACAGCAGGGAGCAGGGCACAGGGTGGGGCACTCAGAGTGGTGATTTGTTTCAGGGTAGGTATAGGTGCAGGTTGGGGATGTTACACTGATACTTGAGAACATGGGCACCCAGTGGCCAGGGAGGATGCAGCTGTGTGGTTGCACTTGTCTTGGGGGCGTAACCCTCGTGTGTGCTGGTCTAAGGCACGGGGCCCTTTGTGCATATGCGTAGAGCTGTTGCAGCAGGTCAGCATTACTCTTTCTTGGATTGGGGGCAGATGTGACCCGGCTGCGCAGGTCGGCACTCTCTCAGAGCTGGAAAGTGAGGCTGGGGGCTGTGCGCATGCACAGTTCTCGGAATTGAATTTCTGAATCTGGTAAATTCTCAGTTTTCATACATTGGCTTATTAGAAATTGGTATAAATACTTCTAGTTTTAATTCCCTTTTATGTAAAATTAGGCTGATTATGCTGTAACCAAACACAACAGAGGATATTTAGAAAATTCAGTGAACTAACATACCTTAAATTCTTATGTAAAAGATTATATCCAATAATTATTTTTAAAAGCATTCTTTTAAACTATGAATTAGCATTACAAAAAAGAGTTTACATTACCCCAAGGTCAACCTGAATCTTCTCACCTTCAATTAGATCCCTGAAACTGGGATCAGGAACTTACTCCAAATAAGAAAACGATTAGCCTCTACACATTTCTATTTAGGAAAATAAGTGGAGTAGATATAAATGAAAAGCTTTTTAAAAACACATTCTTTTTTGAAAAATCAATTTATTCAGCAGATATCAATTCTTTGGGTTTGTGGAGGATGGGAAGAGGGGTGCTGCTGGGGAGGCAGACTAGAGCTTCCCTGGGGAGTTGATCATGTGATTGCATCCCCCCATTTTGTTTTTCCACTAGAAAACCTGGGGGGGGGGAGGTTTAACAGCCCCCTATGGCTTTGCAGATAAGGGTCAGTGTGCTGCCTGCCCCCGGAGAGGGGACCCTCTGAGTCTGGCCCAGCTCCGGCAGGATCCAGAGGCAAGCTCGGGGTTGGGGGGTGAAGGTGCCTCTGAAATTCACCCACCGAGCAGCCAGGGGCGGCTTTGGTCGTGGGCACGCGTGCCTGCCACAGGTCTCACTGGGAAGTAGCCCACTGACCAGATGACTTAAAACTGACGGAGATTTTTGCCTCTCCATTTTGGACAGTTTTCTGGCTTCAGCCATGAGGACACAATCATAGTGAGAAAATACCTCAGGGCTGGGGTTGGACAAGACATTGTTTATCTTCCGTGAATGTTACTTCTAGGAAATTCAATCAGTGTTTTCCTAGTGCACAACAGGCTTTTCTTCTCTTAACTGCACCTTCATGCACAATTAAATAATAAACATGTTGATTAAAATAGCAATAATAACATAGACAGAAATTAATTTGAAAAACAAGCAAATTTATTAGAGGGTTGGGTGTTAGGAAACCCTAATTTTAAAACTAGCTTATTATTAATGAACTGTATTTCCATGCTCTCCAGTCCTTCCATTACCGAAACTAACGTGAAACTAGAAATGGTGTCAAAATAATTAATAGCTAAAAGTTCAGTAATCACTCTCATAAGTAGTGCATAGGATAAGCACACACCCGTACAGACTACCCTTAGTAGAAAAGGAAATAAATGCTGGGTGTTAAACCAAAAAACGGCACTGAGATGCACAAAGTCACTTTAAAGAAACGAAGTAGCGGGCACCCTGCTTAGCATGTTGGAGGTAAGAGTGTGAGGGCAACAGAGAGGAGGCGCTGGCACAGACCGTCCATCCCCAAGGAGAGGGAAGCCCGGGGCTGCCTCCAGAATCCACTGCGCTAGAGGGTGCATCCCCAGGCGGGCGTGAATGCACTTGGCTCTCTCACCGTGACACCACTGAAGAAAAGACGCCTAAAAATGCTTCCTCTTCAGGGCATTTTTTTTATAGTTTGGCTTCTTATGGGGTTTCTCTGCAGAAAGGAGATGAGTGGGAGAGATTAAGCAATGGAGCCCCCTGCCCACCCATGCCTGACCCCTGAAGGTTTTATTTCTTACTGTCAATTCACAGAATGCCTTTCTGGTTTCATATGTCCATCTGTTGGGAGGTTTGCAAAGTTGAACATCCCAATTCTGATCAACTTCAAAGTATTTATGAGCAGGTTTTTAATCCTGCCATGTTTAGACCAAACTCTACAGAAACCTAAATTATCCAAGCCTTCTCCAGGTCATCCCTTCTGCACCTATCCTTGCATGTCAGGCAAATAACTTCCATTGTGCCGTGTCCATTCACTAGTGAGCGCGGGGCCTCTTGGCCACACTGGAGCGGCAGAATGCAAACCTAATGATGGTGCACGGGGAAGGTAACTGCCTTCTCTGTCTGCTTCAGGTAAGGCAACCCTCACTTGCCTCACCTTCCTTGAACTGTATAGCAGCAAATACAGGGCCCGAGACGTCGTACATGCTCAGCAAAGGAGCACTGAAGTGAGGGCTGCACTTAGGCCGATGGCCTCATCACCCTGGAAGCGCCCCCTTGCCTATTCTTGGCAATGTAGTGCCTGAATGTGGCCCAAAGGAGAACTGAACTCTCCACAACTTGGATGGCCTCTTTTTAACAGATACTCCCAGGCCCCAGGAAAACAGCAATGCAAGGAAATGAGGCCAAGATATTCACCTCCAGCTTAGGCCCTTACAGGGTACCTTCTAGAAATTCCACCTCCCCTCCCAAGTCCGCTCCATCTCCGGCACAGTTGAAGGGATTCCTGCACTCTCCTTGCTGTAGTCCTGGGCAACAGGCCCTGCCCCAGCTGCTGCCTTAAACCTGACCCAGGGGTGGAACAGTGAGGAGCAGCCCCAGCTTCTAGGCTCCTACAACTCCCCCAGCTCAAGTGCACCTACAGCCCCTGGAGCCTATACAGAGATGATGCTGGGGCAGGCCACATCCCTTGCCCAAAGCTGCTCAAAGTCTTGGGATTAGCCATCACCAGACAGCGGTGCAGCCACAGCCTTAGGGCCCCAGCTGGTGCCCATGACCCAGGAGGGCAGGTAGGTGTCTCATCCCTGCTGGTGCTTTGCCATGAGGTTGCTGGTGCTGCTGCAGGCTGGCCCCAAGGGCCTCAGGGTGCACAGCCCCTCCCCACACTCGAATAGGTCAGCAAGACACAGGCACAGGCTGCTGTCCCAGATGAGAGGCAGCCGCCTTCAGCCATAACTCTGGTACGCCCCTGATGAGATATACCCTCCAGCAGTCTCACTTTCTCTTCTCTCTCCAAACACTGCATAGGGAGGGACAGCTGTTTCTCTCACAATGTCCAGATATTTCTGCTCCTGCCCCTAGACAATTTTTCTGCTTTGAGGAGTGAATGTGGCATATCCACTTGTGCAGGCCTTGCTGCATTTTGTTAAAGGTGAGCCTTGTAGTTAGCAAACTTGCTGATTCACGTATTGGTGCTAAGTAACTGCGTTTGAAAGCACACAGTACTGTAGTAATAGCACTAAAACTTCCTTTACTATGAGGGGTGAGGGTGTATAAATGACTTGGACATTTTTGCACACTAAATTGGAGACTAGGTTTGTATCAGAAATGAAGAGAAAAACATGATTGATAAGACAGAAGTAGAGAAGCAAAATATGCAAAGTGAGTTAAGCTTTTGGTATTGCAAATGAGGTATATTAAAATTATATAAAAGGAAACATAGTTTAAAAGTATATAAAAATGTTAGCCTTAAAACTTACAGTTCTTTGTGAATTTGATGAATGGGCTGAATACCAAGGTTGCTATTTGGGGGTCCAGTCATAAAATGAATATAATCATTTCTACCTATAGAGAGAGGATCACAAAATACAACATCGGCTCTGTTCCTGAATAGAGCCTGTTGGCAAAATGATTCAAAGCAGTAGGTACTGTCATTCTAGCACTTCCATGCTCATTATTATGGCTGGGAAGCAGTTAGGAGAGCAGTGTTTTGACAGCTTTAAGATCAATGTTAATCACATCTTGAAATTTAAAATTCACTGTGCAAGTAGTCAGACACAGAGTACAGAGTCCCAGAGGTATTCACCTTGAGCCTGGGAAGTCCAACTCAAAGGTTGGCGGGCTCCCTCCACTCCTGAATGCACTGTGGCAATTAGGAGCAGGGACTGCAGCCTGGAATGGACTGGACTTGAATCTGGCTCACACATCCTAGCTGGATAATCTTGCACAAGCTACTTAATTTTTTGTACATATGTGAGTTGCCCCACCAGCAAACTGGGATGATAATATCTGCATCCCTGCTGATATAAACAGTATTTATCAACGGCTACAGCTCAGCACTAGCTAGCCAGAATGCACCCTGCCCTGGCCTGGAGCAGTGCCTGGGATAGACCTGTTAAACTGCAGTTTCTGGATTTGAGAAGGATGAGGACAAGGAATCCCCAGGAGAAGAGCTGGCCACGGGAAACCGTGGGGGGATGGCAATTGAGGAGCTCAGGGCAGCAGCTCTTTGCTGACCACTGTGGAAGTATGTCAGGATCTTCACAACCAGTGTGGCTGCATGGCTGTGTAACCATGCCTAAAGTACAGAGTGGTGGTGAGGAGCCAGTGATATAACACATGTAAAGCACTCAGCATGTACCACGCCCAATAACCGGTAACTACAATAATTACAGTAATAGTGTCATGATAGGAATAAAATGTCAACTTCAGGATTGTGGTCAGGATTAAATAAGATGAGGTAAGTGCAGGGCTTGGTTCATAGTAAGTGCTCAACAAATAGTAGATATTAATATCGATTCTATTATTGTTGCTCCTGTTGTTATTATTATCATTATTGTTTAGTGCCCAGTGGATGCAGTGAATTAAAAGACCAAGCAAATACTGCTTATATCACAACCTCTCTGGCTACTACATGATTACTAGCCTAAATTATACACCGGTCCTGGGACTGGATGAAATTATGGAAAATAGTATGAAAAATCAGTGAATAAATTTTAAGGAAAACAAGAGTAACTCCTACAAAGCATCTTATCACCTGGGACTACACCTAGTTTGTTGTATACTACAAAAGAAAATTAAATTCATTAGCAAAACGGTATCTGACAAAATTATTGGCTATAAATCCAGAAAGGGCACAATATAAAGAAATGACAAAATGGTACAATCAATTCTCACATCCTTGAAGCAACTTGAATCTTGATTAAATGTTACTGATAATTTAAAATTCAATGGTATATGTTTGCATTTCTCACTTGTGGTAGAGACAAATCATACTATAGGCTACCTTAGCAGGCATGTGATGATTTTTCTTTAGTGAAATACATCAGCTCAAATCTTGAGAGCCTTCGGAAAGCATTCTTACCCTATGCAATTTAACAGTTCCTCAGACTGGAAATTCAACCCAAAAGGAAATGCTATTTTAAAATCATCTGCTTATTTTTCTTAAAGTAGACACTTAAAAGAGTATAATGTAATGGGTTTGTGGGTTTTCAGCTTCGATGGTGTGTCTTGGCATTCAATATTAAATTAATCAATTACCAAACTGCTATTTCATTTTACAGTCACCTTAAAATTTGCAGTGAACACTTAGCGGTCTAGTGATTTGGAAAATGTGGGTGAGATTAAATGAAACTCTACTGAATACACCTACAACTAAAATTAAGAGAATTTTCTTCTTAGAAGCTTTATCTCAGATAAGAATAGCAAAGGTCAACAGACCCTTTCTTACCCCAGATGGAAAGAGTGCTCCAGTGCCTGTGAGGCTGCTGCACCTGAAAATATCAGCCTCCTGGAGAGTCAGAGTGGAACTGAGGGTCCTATTTTAAATTCTGATTCCAATTTATTTTTTCCACATTTTGATGGTAAGCTCAAAGCTAATTTGTATTGCTGATTTATAAATATCATCTCACAAGTTCAGTTATAGCCTCAAACGGATTTTTCCACACAAGTAAGCCTGAGAACAGAGGTTAGAATTCATATAGACTCTGTTTAAAGAGGATTTTAAAAATTGTACTCATGGTAATCAGATTGCACACCATTATTAAACATACAGAGTGCATATGTAATTTCCTGGCTTCTGTTGATTCATCAGCTTCTGAAAGACTCAGTGTAACTGAATGATGAAATAATGACAACTGCTTGCAGAAGAAGGGTATAACCAACTGGGGATACAGATAAGAGAGAGAGGTAAGAGCAAGAAATTGAAGGTCTGCTATCCCCAGAGATGATATTTTGTCAGAGAGAAAATATAAAGCATAACACAGACTTGAGACCCTATACCGTATATTGACAAAAGGTACCTTTTACTCCACATTTTGTCTCTGTGCACCATACTACCTCCCTATTTCTTAAGAACTAAATTTGTTATGAAGAAAATGTTTGTATTAGTTACCAGAATGCATAGTGTTTCGTAATATGATTTAACACCATGAACTGTAATTTTTTATAAATAAAAAATGTTAATTTAATTAAGCATACTTCTATTCTTAGTCAAACATTTAATCAATAGAAATTTGAGCCAGGTGAGGAAAAAGGAGTTAAACAGCAAGCTGCATTTTCTCAACTCTGATGTAGAGGACATCTAAATAATGCAAAAAATTATATTAAACAGGTGATCAGCAGTGGTAAATGCCCCGCTTGGAGGAATGCAAGTCCTCTCTGCCATGGTCCCAGGTTGGATTCAGCGATGCCTCTCCCTGTGCTCTAACCCGACAGGTAGGGAGAGTGTGGGAGCTGGTGTCCTGGGGAAGGATGGGGGACATAAGAGGTGAAAAGAATCCGGGGAGAAGAAACTTGCCGGTTTCAACTGGAGATAAATTCCATCTGTAAATTCTGGAAAGAGTCCCAGTCTTATCAGTGTTAGATTCTGATGTGCCCGTAATCTGGTCTCCGGTAAGAATAGGTTCTTTCTGCTAATGGAACAGTATACCCCACCCCACCCCCACCCCCAGATGTCAAGGAGCACAACAGTAAATTAAAAGGTTAGTAGAGGAGCATTCATTTTAGGGGAGCTAGTGGGGACAATATGGAAGCTATAAATTAAGTACCAGTGTTTAAACAGTAACTTGATAAAACACAACAGATGGTGCTAAAAATGATTGACACAGCCTAAAAACTGGCATCTC
Organism: Myrmecophaga tridactyla; assembly: GCA_004026745.1. Classification (NCBI taxonomy): domain Eukaryota; kingdom Metazoa; phylum Chordata; class Mammalia; order Pilosa; family Myrmecophagidae; genus Myrmecophaga; species Myrmecophaga tridactyla. The sequence continues at coordinate 10,490 of PVIY010022765.1, read as the reverse complement.
TCCCAATACACTAATTAATTGATACAAGAGAAGAGCTGCTTTCTTATTGTGTATCAAAACAATTCCATAAGTAAAAGCAAAATGTCATTCAGAATTCTAATGCAACCCCATGGAGCTCTCACACTCGCTGAAGTTGTCATTAATTACTGAGTGGGATTAAGGCTGACTAATTGGAATTCACACATATTATCACATTTTTCTACGGTTAAATAATATTTACACTTTCATATGAAGGTATATAGATAAAACAATATATATAAAATAATCCAGAAGAAAACATGTACATTTGTGTGTAAATTTGAGCTCACCTTTCCTATTCTGATTGGCTTTTTGTTTTTTCCTTTTTCCACAGTGACTCTGGAAAGACACAGTGTTGCACCTAAAAGTAAATGTAACTCCTTTATTTATTGATCCATCATTATATGACTGAATTGACTTACTGGTCATGCTATTGATGCCACTGAGTTTCCTGCTTGCTTTTAACTTGTTGCATTTTGAGACTCAAAACACAATCTATGGTTAAGGGACAGAGGTTTTCCTCTGTGTAAAGCTAACAACCACCTCTGGGGGTTGAGCTTATTATCTTATGCTTATTAATTACTCTGGATAAAAATCAACTAAGTAATAAAACTTGTGCATATCACTTTCTCCTATCTTTCCCTCTTTGCACAAGCAGCCACATACACAAGCAAAACATACACACAGTTTTAGTTTGAAAAAGCTGCCAAAATGTGATACACCAGAAACAAATGGCTTTTAAAAAGGGGAATTTATTAAGTTGAAAGTTTACAATTCTAAGGCCATGAAAATGTCCAAATTAAGGCAAAGCTATTGAAAAAAAAACTAAGCCATCCAGGGAAAGATACCTTGACTCAAGAAGATGGATGATGTTTAGGGTTTCTCTCTCAGCTGGAAAACACATGGCAAGGTCTGCTAGCTTTCTCTCTAGGATTCATCAACAGCTTCCCCGGGGGCATTTTCCTTCTGCATCTCCAAAGGTCTCTAGCTGTGCGGGCTCTGATTGGCTCTGAAGCTTCTTCTAAAATGGTCCCCTTTTGAAGGGCTCCAGTAAGCAACCTCACCTTGAATGGGTAGAAACACATTTCCATGGAAACAATCTAATCAAAAGTTACCCACAATTGGGTGGGTCACATCTCCATGGAAACACTCAAAAAGATCCCACCCAGCAATACTGAATGAGGATTAAAGAACTTGGCTTCTCCAGGGAACACTACAGACTCAAAACGGCAAACACATATTCATACACAATCAACCATGCTTTGTATAGATGAGACACAACCTCCTTTCCGACAGACAGGATGTTTCTTAATATGTATGTGCTGATCAGAAAGAAGCATTGCCCCATCCAAAAAAGTTACCAGGTCTCTGTTGAGTAATTGAGACTTGGTCAGTAAAAAAGCAGGCCTTCAGTTTGAGGTACACAGAACTAAGAAATTTCTGATTTTATGTTCTTATAGACCCCTCTTTACTCTATGTACCTGCACTTTCCTACACAGGCACTGTTGGCACCTTTCTGGATACTTTCACCTATAGCATTTTTATTATACTCAAGACAAATTATATAAAATTGTGTTGCTGTTAATAACTCAATTTGGAAACACTACCCCAGCTCTTAAACAAGTTCTTTAAAGGCAGGACCTGAGGGACTGTTATCTTAAACCCACGACACAATGGCTATAGTAAATGCTCAACAAGTATTTGTTGACTAATTGAATGATAGTGGTAGAGGAAAGGGGGCAGGGAGAGGACCATGTCCTAGCATTCTATCATCTGGACACCACAATAGGAAAGCACTTAGTATGAGTTACTGAATGGGTCTTATAAAACTGTTAATAACAGAGTGATCATAATGACAGATTTATGATGTAGTTGAGTGGGAATTGTCAAAAGGAAGCCAATTTAGCTCACCAGAATAGCAGCATTAAATAGGTAAAGTCTCTGATAAAATTATTAATGTATAGGAACACACCTCATTTCATTTGGCCTTCTTGCCTAGTGCACAGTCTTTTCTTATCCTTTTATCCTCCTTTTTACTCATTAAAGTCCAATTTACCACCCTACAAGGTCCCTGATTTCTCCATCAATTACTAAAAAGAGTTTGTTTACATTTTACAGGATAGCTGGTCAAGCAAATGAACATGGTCTTGATGAGCTTCAAAAACTAAGCCCCTGTCCTCCAGAATTCCCCCTCCTGGGGGAAGGCAGACATTAAACAGACTACAGCAGCACATAATTATGTGATTATCAGTGTGCAAGGTGCTTGGAGAGGGGCAGACCATGGGGATGCTCAGTGGAGGAAGTGCAGAATTACTGGCCAGCAGCCTCAGCACTTGGCTTGGGGCGCCAGCGAACAGAGGCTCCAGGGGAGAAAGTCAGCACAGGGGCAGCAGGACGCACAAGGCAGAGAGAGTAGGGTAACACGAAGAAGAAACTCTAGAAATAACTTATTCAGGATACATGTTGTTGAATGCCATTGCGAAGAAACATCGTTTTCACACTTTTATTTAGTTTGAATTCACATTTAGCCATCGGAACTTTTTAAGTGCTTAGGGTTTATAAATGTCTTAACCCAGCTCTGCAAGAGGACCCACCCTTTGAAGGAGTAACTCTTAAGCTGAAACTTAAATGAAGGGAGTGAGAAGACAGAGAATAGACTTCCAGACAGAAGCTGTTCATGTAGCATGCAAAATGGCCCAAAGGTGGCTGAGACCACCGTGTTTGCCTCATCTCCTTCCTCTCCTCTGTAGCGAGACACTTCTAGAGGCATATTTATCTAGATCCTATCATATATGCAGAAGCCAGGGAGAAAGTAATTCATAAAATGTACACTGTAGGGTCTGGGGACTTGCTAAAAATAAGCCTCTGAGCTTAGAAACAACCAACACAATAATGGAGCATTGCATAACTCAAGAAGCCCAGAAGATTATAAAACAAACTGGTTGCTTAAAAGAAGCACAGCTATTTCTAGTACTGAGACAGCAGTGGAATTTCTGCAGGCCCTTCAAAAAAGAGCACTGTATGATGCAGAGGGCAGTGGTCTCAGCTACATCTCCAGTCTTGGCTGACTGTCCTTAGAGTTGGGCTGATAGTGTGATCATAAAGTGCAGTTGAGTAAAAGTAATCATAATCATAAAATCTAACCATAGGAGGAACCAAAACAAGACAACCCATGTTGTTTTAGTTTGCTAGGTTGCTGAAAGCAGATACCATGAAATGAGTTGGATTAACAATGGGAATTCATTAGTTTACAGTTTAGAGGCTGAGAAAAAATGTCCAAATCAAGGCATCAAGGTGATGCTTTCTTCTCAAAGCCCAGCTGCTGCTGATCCTTGACTCCTTTGCCACATGACAAGGCACATGGTAGCATCTGCCAGTCTCTCCCTTCTCTTTTGGGTTACGTTGCATCTTCTAGATGGCTGAATAATTTGATCCATTTTGTAGCCCAAGTACCAAAGCTGGTGAAGTGATGGAGGTTGTCTATTATAGTAATAGCTTTCACTGGTGCAACTGATCTGGTGCATCAGTCTTTTTGTCAGTAATTCTATCACAAAAATACTTGTCTATTTAAGTTCCTCCTCACTTATGACAAATAAATTAAGTCACCAAGGTGCACAACAAAGTTTTTTTCTTGGGAATGAATATGTCCCAAAATGTAACTGGCACAGAATTATATTAACAAGTTTATTCAAGAAAAGGAACCAAATTTAGCATTATTTCAGTGGCTGTTAGGTGATGCTGGTAAACTCACTCTCTTGGAGGGTCTGTTACGGCACTTGGAACGTCTCAGGTTTCCTTGTCCTGGCACAACTTCCTGTAACGTCCATCGTGTGGTCGGTCCTTCATCAGTCCCAGCACTTTTCAATTTCATGCTGGACTCTAGCATTAATTTCCTATCTGATCTTTCTTCCCTCTCTAATCTATCACATATAGTGTCTAGGGATTAGCACTCTGATTCCATCATTTTCTTTGACCAAAAATTTCCAAGGACTGCCCATTTCCTGTAAACGCTTGTGACCAGCCAGAAACTCATCCCCTACTGTGCCTTCCTTATTCATCCAGCTCCATCTCTTATTACTCCAAATTAGTTGTATCGCAAACATTTGAGCTTTCTTAAGCAGTTGTTCCTGCAGTTCTTCCCATTGGAAAGCCTTTCCTGCTCACCTTTATCCTCCCATTTCAAGTTTTTAAATATCAGCTGCTTTCTTCTGGGGCCTTCCACAGATCCTATTGCCCACATCAATTTTATGATATTAGTGACTAAGGTCAGAATAGTTCTTTGGGACTTATCCTATATTGATTTGGATTGCTTAACTGATTCCTGGATTGTACTCTCCCCACCCCCACCCCCGCCCCCCAGAGAAGCGGCTTGCTTAGCATTGTGTTTGTGTCTTCACCTAGTTTTGGGTATCATTATGCATACATCTGGTGCTCCATACATTTAAGACATATTTATGGAATGAATGAATTATAGCGGACTCCAAATACATTTTTTTTTCTTACAGCTGATGCCTGCCTTCTTAAGTCATGAGTATTTCCATCTCAATGTTTTTCGAATTTCCCCAACCATAACCAATAGGAACAAATTCCTTTTACGTTATGATCTGGTGTGTGTGTGTATACGCTCCCCCGTTCTAGAATACCTGACTGAAACAAAAGTTTTGTAAAGCAATTCTCATTACTCTGTACTATAGAGTCTGATGTCTATTTTTTAAAATACTGATCCTGACACACTAAATTGAATTCAGCATCGATTAATGGCTTACTCTATAGTTTCAATATAATGTCCTATCTTACGTACCTTGTATCTATGTATAGAATTGAATTGCTCTTGAAACATGCTTAAAACAATATACTTTGATATTTCATTCTGTTCCTGACAGTTTGAGCTGGCATTATGATCATTACATTTTTATCTTGAAATCACTGCTTAACATATTCTCCCATAGTACTTAAAACCAATTCTCCCACTCTCCATCTTTTGAAATTTAGAACACAGTTAAATGATGTTGCTCAAAGAATCCTCTAGATTTCTATTTCTTAGGTTATCTTGACAAATGCTAGTGACATAGATTAAAAAAAATCTCGAGGCCTAATTTGTTATCATATCATTTGCAGATGCATAAAAAGAGGTACGGTCATATTTTTGTTCTCTGATATGGTTTAAGAGCATGAGTTTTGTTGCCTGGCAATACTGAATATGAATCCCAGCCTTGCCACTACAAGAAAGTTACTTAACCTGACCCTGAATTTCCACATCCATATAATGGAAATAACACTTTCTTCAAAGGGTTGATGGGGAGCTAAGTTAAAGTATGCAAAATAAAGATAGATCTATAGCCTCTATGTAGAAGTATGTTTATCACTTTAACAAGTGGGGTCGCTCAGCAAGGTTCATTCAATAAGAACTTAAGTAAAATACTTTTTTTCTCTTTAAGTATCTATATATTCTGATTATTAAAAAATAAAATTCCATTATTGGTTTTAGAGATCATAAATATCCCCAAGCAAAGGCTCTATTTGTGGTACTGAATAGGCATTATATAAAGAATGTCTGTTGGAACTAAAAGGCTGTGTATACATATGCAACCAACTTGCCTAGTCATGCTAATCTCATTTAGACTTCTGTTTTTGCTTTAAAAAAATTTTTCTGGAAGCCACAGGCGACGGTCTGTTCAATGAAGAGTGCTTTAAGTCAGCAAAGAGAGTGCACAGGATACATCCCTCGGTGAGCCCGACGCAGCACTCACATCACGTACAGGGCGGCTCCTGAAGAAGGCGAGACCCGGCTCTTGGTTTCAGCCCCAGGGTGAGAAACTGGCCCCCGGCGCTTCCCACTTTCACCTCTACTTGCTCCCTCCAGTTTACGGACGCACGCACCTCAAGTGAGCATCTCCGCCCGCAGTTTTGCAGTTCACATAAGCAGCTATCTTTCCAACAGATTTCCCCTAAGTTGTTGGGTGAGCAGCGCGGGGCAGAGCTCGTCCGTCGTCGCTAATGCCACCTTCCGCCACCTACAGCTCCGCAGCCAGACAGCTCAACTCCAACCGGGACCTGGGGGTGGCCGCCCGCCCCAGCGACGGGCAGTGCGTGCGGGGATCGGGCCACCCAAGGCGGCGCCCCCCACGGACCTGCCACGCCAGCGGCGAGCGGGACTGGAAGACCCCCTGCGCTCCGCCCTCCAACACCGCCGCCCCCACCTCACAACCGCGGCAGCTGACCTGGCGCCCGCAGCCGTCCCTCAGTAGCCCCCCCCATCCCCCGGCCGCCCCTCGGTACCCGCTGCCCGCCGCCGGCGTCCGGGAGGCCGCGCACCCCTTTCGTCACGTCCGGGGCGGGACGGGGCGGGGTCCAGGCGGGGTTGCGGGCTTGGGGTGACCACGGTCAATAATGAAGGTGGCTGCGGCGCGACGCCGGGCCCAGCTGCGCCGGGAGGCGGGGGCGGCGCCGGGGCCGCGCCTCTAGGAGCTCCGGGCCGGCGAGCGGGATGGGGGCCCGGCGCGGGCAGTGAGGCGGCGGACTGAGCGTGACCTGAGGGCCCCCCCGCTTCCCGGTGTGGCGCGCGGCCGCCTCGCGCAGCCCCTCGGCCAGCAGCCCCACGGGGCCTAGGACGCGGCGCAGGGGCATGTTGCGCTGGGTCCGACAGCAGCTGGTAGGTGCCTCCGCCCTTCATTTCCCGGGCAGTGCGAGGCCGCGAGGCTGGAGCGGGCGCCCGGCTAGGCCGCGGCAGAGGCGGGCGGGGGGCGCGGACCGGGCGCAGCCCGCGAGGCCCGCGAAGCCCCCGCACTCCGTGCCGGCCGTGCCCCACTCCCGGGCCGCGGGCCTCAGTCCTGGGGCTGGAGCGTCCTGGGGCCGCGGACCTGGAGCTGGGGCGCTCTCGGCCTCGGACCTCGACTTATGTTCTGGGGCTGGAGGGGCCTCGGGCCTCGAGCCTCGGTCCTGGGGCTGGGGCGGCCTCGGACCTTGGCTTCGGTCCTGGGGCTGGAGCGGCCTCGGTCCTCGGTTCTGGGGCTGGGCCGTCCTGCGATGTCGGTCCTGGGGCGGCCTGGGGCTGGAGCGCACGTTCGGCCGCTTGGGGCCGGAATCCCGGCTCCTTCCTCGTCCGCCCCGCGGTGGCTGCGCCTGAGGCGGGCCTAGCGGGTGGTCCTGAGGAGGCGGCGGGTCCTGAGGTGGCGGCGGGTCCTGGGAGGCGCGGCTTATGCTAGCAGTTGGGACGCGTTTGAGGGAAGGGGCTTGTCGCTCATTGCGAGAAGAGCTTCAGGATTCCACATTAATTATTAAGTAGGGGGGTATTTTATGTCGTCTAACCCCCTTCTAGGAAACATTTTGACCCAAGGCCTGGACACGGGAAGGAAAGAATATTCCTGCTGGTTTCGGAAACGCCCGGTCGGAAAGTCGGGAGGACTTGGCGGCCGGCCCCTTCCATGCCGGGCGAACGGAGGGGGTTCCGAGCCACTTTAGTAGCGCATCCCGAGAGGAAAAAATCCCAGGAAAGGGTGGTTTCTGCCATAAAACCCGCCACTTGTCTGGGGATCCACTGAGCGACCCCTGCGCCTGCCTCGGGCCGCTGTGAGGTCGGCCCCTCCAGGACGCGGGGCTCGCGCGGGGTCGCAGGGGCTCGGCGGTCTGCTGAAGCGGACACAGTTTGGTGGACTCTAAGGATTTTTGTGGGGTCACAGAACAGACGCGTCCTTTCCTTTGCTCTAGACCAGCATTTTAACGTTGGTTTACAGGCACGGTGTTTGACCGGCTCAGCTTTCTGTTCGTATTGCAGCCGGCATCCTTCTCAAAAAAAAAAAAAATCTCATAAGTAAAACTAAAACGGCCTGCCATTTCCTGTCTGCCTATTTTTAGCTGATTATAAATTCAGGTAATCCAGAGATATGCCTGTTAGTAAAACGAACGAATGATGTAATTATAATCCCTTATTGTTTTGGCCTAGCTGCCATAATCCGTAGCACAGCAGCCTCCCTCTGAAGTTCATTTTTACGGATCTGGGCTCCTGCTTGTGACTTACAAGTCTTCTATTTGGGAGTTCATGTACCTGGTGTTTGTGTGTGGTAGAGGGGCCACTTAGGGCCGTTCTCCAAAAGCTCTTCCTGATAGAAGAAGCCCCTTCTCAGTTGTGTTAGCACTCTTGTTTTCAGGACAGGAAGTCTGGTTGTTTTTGAAAGTGGCTGCCAGTGAGCACTCCTGAGTGAGGACCGGAAGCCACATGTGGTTAGTTCACAAGGCAGCTGCCTCCAGGGTGGCTACCAGTCCAGCCAGCTGCTGGGATGGAAATGCCCTCTCTGTCCTTTACTGCTCACCTTGTTGGAGTTACTTTCAAGTTATCACATCTTCTGAGTGTGTACTCAGACTTTGTAATTATGATTAAGTTTGTGTGTTCACTTAAATTGCACATGAAGTACAGCGGGTGCACAGAGTACTGAAAGTATATTGTACTGTCCCAGTCATAAACAGCTGTTCTAGTTACTACAACAGGAATAATTGAGGTCAGTCTAATTTAGATTATATTTCCATTTGCTCAATGGATGCGGTCACTTTGTCTTTTAGCAATGGATTATTTTTTAAAATTCAGGTGAATGGGATAAATTGGGAAGTGTTGAGCAAATTGCAAGGAAAGATTGTTTGGAGTTTAACTGTACTTTATTCATTCTACGAATTCTGATTTTCAACTGCATCGTAATCTTGCCAAAAAAAAAAAGGTTTGTCACTTTATACAGAAATAACCTCTAAGCCTTAGTAATTTCTTTCTCAATAAAAAATCCTTATACTTTGTCTTGACAAAGTATTTTCACTACTTGACATCCTGGGATAGATCAGTAGTTGGCAGAAGTTTCGTGTTTTCCTTTGGGGAGGTAGAGTGGAAAAGAAAAGAGTGGCACATGCTTTATTTTTTATTTTCCTCTTTTGTGCGTTCTTTCTTTTTAGTTCACAAGTGTTAAAGTTATTTTAAGCTAAGAAAAGTATCTTATGGTATCTTTCTGGTACAGTTAATATCATTCATGACAGTCTTTTTCAATCCATATTTTAGTTGACATATAATACTTCTTTATAGGGCATTCCAAGGCTGCTAGATTTTTGAAGCACTGTCAGCTTGGTGGGTGTCATAGGATGATACACTATGCTAAATACTGGCAGTCTAAGCAGTGGTCAGTGCTGGCTGTTATAGGATATACACTGTTCTAAATACTAGAGGTCTGATCGGTGGTCAGTGCCGGTGTCATAGGATGGTATAATGTGCTAAATACTGGTGATCTAAGCGGTGGTCAGTGCCAGGTGTCATAGGATGGTACACTCTGCTAAATACTGGTGGTCTAAGCGGTGGTCAGTGCCAGGTGTCATAGGATGGTACACTATGGTAAATGCTGAAGTTACATCTAAGCATGGTCAGGGCCGGGTGTTACAGTGTAGCAGGCAGGCCTTCCCCCCACCCCTCTGGTTCAGCTGCCTTCTCTGTGGAAAATCTCCAGACCCACTCTCCTGACCTTCAGGAACGGGTAAAAGTGGAGGCAAGAGAGATAAGACACATTCCTGGAATAGGGGCCCTCCCCTAGCCTTCAGGAACGGGTGAAACAGCAAGTAGGCAAGATAAAACATTCCTGGGATGGGGACCCCTCCCTTAACGGTTCAGCTTTGTGCCCTTCTCAACTTAAACCAGCCAATCGTTTACCTTGTCTTTAACATGCCATCCTGTCCATAAAAACTGATGTTAGCTTTCTGTTCGGGGCTCAGATTTTCAGAGGCTACTTGGCTGAGCTCTATGGCCATAGAAAATAAAACCTGCTTCCCAAAATTATGGATCCTTAGTCCTGGCCTGTTCTAATTTCGCATTCCTGGAAGCCTGTGGCCTTGTTCCTGGTTTTTGCACTACAGTGGGATGGTACACTTGTGCTAAATACTGGAGGTCTAAGCAGTGGTCAGTGCCGAGTGTCATAGGATGGTTGGTACACTATGCTAAATACTGGAGGTCTAAGCATTAGTCAGTGCTGGGTGTCATAGGATGGTACACTGTGCTAAATATTGGAGATCTAAGCAGTAGTCAGTGCTGGGTGTCATAGGATGTTACACTATGCTAAATACTAGAGATGTAAGCGGTGGTCAATGCCGAGTGTCATAGGATGGTACACTGTGCTAAATACTGGAGGTCTAAGTGGTGGTTAGTTGGGGTCTCATCCCTACCTGCTCAGGGCCCATCAGTGTTTGACACTGAGTAGACAGTGGGCACAGATTTGCTGAATAAATGATGAATAGGTGAGGAAAGAAAGAATGAGAAATTCTTTCCTGTGTCTTTAAACCCACTTTACTGTGTTTAAAGATGCAAGAACAAAATCCCTAGCCCACAAGCAAGGTAGAAAATGAATATACAAAAAATACAATTCAATATGTCAGACTAGGATAATTGTTTCTTACATTGTTCATGAATGTAACACCTGCCATTTTGTAATGGAAATGGTGGAAGGTATCTC
>PVIY010022764.1:0-40318 GCA_004026745.1 Myrmecophaga tridactyla | reverse complement strand
CCAGAGCCTCTTGTTAACCTTGCAAATGGCTTTCCAGAAAGCTTGGACCAATTTACATTTCCATGGGAAGAACGTGAGGGGCTCAGCTCATAATAACTCTACCAGTACTGATGACAACTTTCATTCATATGACAGCAAATTACTGGTTGAAAGTACATTTCATTGATTGCTAATATGTTTAAATATGCTTTTATAAATCTCTCTGCATTTTTATTTCCTCTTGTATGTTTCTTTTCTTATGCCCTATATTCTCTACTAAGGTATTTTGATTAAGAAAATTTGACATACATAATTGATATAGTAAGGCGATAAACCGACATAATTTTCTGCCATGTTTGTATCAAAATTTCAACTAAATATATTAGAACTTTGAATTTTATGAATTTTCCATTTGGTTTTAAAAATCAAAAAATCAAACATATACGCATAAATGCAATGGAAGAAATCATAAATCTTTTATGATTTTAACCTAGTTAAAGATTCATCTTAGAGGAATTTTTTCCTTTTTTTTTTTTTGTTTTGCGTTTAACTACTTAATCCATCTTGGAGTGATTTTGAAATAGAGTACGAACAAAGAACGAAACAGAAAAATTAACACATCTCTCACAGCTAGCTAGCCATTTTTCTCAACACACTTTAGTGAATAAGCAATCCATTCTCCATTGATTCATTATGCTTATTTTATCATAGATTAGGTTTATTTGATGAATTCATGTGATCATGATGCTTGTTGCCAGAATTATCCTGCTATCAAATCAACATTTGAAACTTCAAAAGATGAATAAATAGCCCAGTTTAAAGAGCTGTATACTCTGCCTGAAAATTATATGCAAGTAATCATATGTAAGAAAGCCCACAAGTAGGTCAAAATGAAGCATCTGGACTAAACTTGGTATTCATTACAGAAGAAAAAGGAAACATTCCTACTTTTTCTAAAAGATCATGTTCTAATATAAATTATCTCCAATATATACAAGCAGAGAAGTCTGACTAAAGGATCAACATAATAAAAGAAATACATTTTCTTAGGGATTTAAGGATTAGTTGAATTATCAATCACTTCTCAAACCTTCACTGGGAACTACTCCAATTTTTAGATTTAAAACACTTAAACAAAAGAATCATGCTATCCAAGAATGATGAGAATGAATTTGAGAAACTTTTGCAGTGCCTCAGTGCACTTTCCATCAGTTAATATTTTTATTTGTATAACAAGGAAACCTAAAGTTTGAATCTTATCAACACTAACACAGTTCAGGATACTGGAATGTACAAATATTAATGTCATAAATGTAAGAGAAAGGTTGATTCTTTTTAGGAATATAAATAACAAATAAAATACTTCTTTGGAGACCTGTTTGCCAGTGTCTATGAAACCCATACACACACCCAATGATCCTGTAATTCCATTCCTAGTTAAATATTCAACAGACATGTGCACCAAATGACGTGGACAAGCTGTTGATTAAAGTACTATTCATAAGAGCTTGTATTAGTTAGGGTTCTCTAGAGAAACAGAATCAACAGGGAACACTTGCAAATATAAAATTTATAAAAGTGTCTCACGTGACCACAGAAATGCAGAGTCCAAAGTCCACAGGGCAGGCTGTGAAGCCGATGACTCCGATAGATGGTCTGAACTCCACAGGAGAGGCTCACCAGCCAAAGCAGGAACGGAACCTGTCTCCTCTGAGTCCTCCTTAAAAGGCTTCCCATGATTAGATTAAGCATCACTCATTGTAGAAGACACTCCCCTTTGGCTGATTACAAATGGAATCAGCTGTGGATGCAGCTGACGTGATCATGATCTAATCCTATGCAATGTCCTCGTTGCAACAGACAGGCCAGCACTTGCCCAATCAGATAAACAGCTACCACAACTTGGCCAAGTTAACACTTGTCCCTAACCATGACAGAGCTAAAAACTAGATAAATAAATTATGGTATATTCATTGGAAGACTATAAAGCATTAAGAGTGAGCTAACTATTCTAAACGTACGACACTAATCAAACTCAAAAACAAAATGCTGAAAAAACTCAGCAGGAATACTGTACTATTCTACTTATATAACTTAACAATAGCCAAAACCAGTCCATAGCATTAGAAGGCAAGGTAGGAGGTACCTTCTGTGGGAGTTACTGCTATGGGAAGTGGGGGAAGAGAATGGGAGGGAAAATGCAACCAGAAATTTTTTTTTAATGACTGTACTAAAAAAAAGGATATAAATGATATTTTATTTAGGTGTCTAGCATTTTCCTTTGGAGGCTGGGCATTCCCCATTCCCAGGAATTTTTAAATATGCAGACAAATGACACACATACCTATGCATATGAAATTTTATTATACACATAGTAAATAGCAAAAGTTTCCCCAAGAAGGAAGGCTCAGTTTCAGTAGGAGTGAAACAAGGGTGAAGGGATGGTGGCTTCAGGTTTTCAATGTGGCTAAGGAATAGCATCAGGGTGGGGGACCCAGGCATGCTGAGCTTGCCTGACCAGAAATTTCCACTAGTGCCAAAGGACAAAGGGCAATGGGTTTTCTTACAAAGTTGCTCAGGTATCCGGCAAAGGGAAAAAGGAAGGTATGAGGACTTGAAAGCTATCAGGAGCTGAATGTCAAAAATGGTATCTTTATTACTATAACATTTGTGCATTTATGCAAAAATATTTCTACATGAAATTATATATAGCATAGATAAAATAATAAAAGTGCTCTTCAGATGAAAGGAAAACAATCTTTATTCTTTTATTAAAAATAAGTACACCCTCCCTGCACTAGTCCAAATTATTTCCTGTGTTATGATGTATAAATCACAAGGAGCATACAAAATAAACTGTGACGTCTTTATCAAATTGCTTGTACAGGAAGTGGAAATTATGTTAACTTTTATGCACACATACAGCTCTAACAGCTGGATTTTAATTTGTGTATTAGTATTTCTTCTTTCATCAGCTACTCAGTCAGTATAAATATTTTAGGTAATAGAAAGATGTTACATTGCCTGTTTTATTCATATTCAATATAAGATTTATGGCTTGAGCAAGACAAGAATATTGGATCAAACCAGAGGACAAGGGGTTTTAACAAAAGGCAAAACTTCTCAAAATTAAACTACTGACAATGTCTTTGTATAAATCTTCCCTAGAAAAGAATTTTGCCTGCTAGAGTAAAGATATTGAAGCATTTTTGTTGCCTCAAAAGAAGCCTGAAGTAATCCATTTCCACTAAACATGACAAAGGACAACTGTACTGTGTTCCTGCCCCCATTTCAAAATAGCTTCTTAGAGAGAGATTGCCTCAATGCTTGTGGACCCACAGCCTTAATCTCTGTGTAATAAACTTTTAGGAATTTATAAAGAACAACACTCAGTTTGAACTGCATGAATGCCTAGTAAGTTTATAAGTGAAGTGATCTGTTTCTCCTTTTCTCTGTATATTTTTTATCTGGGGTGGCCAAATATTTCATGGAAAATTATTTGTTATTACCTGAAATTCAAATGTAACTGAGTGTCCTCTATTTTCATTTGGTAAACCTGGTAGTCCATTTCTATCCCAGAAAGTCTCATCTCCTTGTAGATTCATGTAGCTTCTCCACACTGATCACTGTCAAGTCCCTATAACCGAGGAGTTAGGATTTAAGGGATGATTTTGATTATCAAATCATTATATAGATATTCCTTTTTTTCTTTCTAGTATATTAGACAGAGGGAAATACCTGAAATCTCTGAAATGTAATCCAGCCTTGATCTCTGATTATGACTGTGTAGCCTTTACCTTGTAGCCTAATTATGGTAAAAACCTTGTGACTGGCCCTCACTTTGTACCCATTTTACCTGGTTTTTTGACTTTGAGTCTTGTGATCACCAGAGACAGCCCCTAATGTTTATTATTGACACCCCAGAACTAACCCATCCCAATTTCAAAGTTATCTTGATTACCAGAACTGGATCAAACCAAAATGGGCCCCCCTGACATGTGCAGGAGCTTATCCTTTAACCTATAAGTTACTTACACCCACATTATAATACTAAAAATCACACCCATCATCATATTAAGGCCACTATTTTCTTACATATGTTCTGTGACTAAGCATGTAATCAATCTGTGCATGCTCAATAATTACAACACCTCTAATTAAACACCTGGAGCCACTGTGTTCATTATCCTAAAACCTTCCCATCTTTTGATACTACAAAACTTTCAGAATTACTGCACTTCAGGAAGACAGGATCTTACACTGAGAGACCGTCTGGTCTCCTGCTTCCCTGGCAATAAACTCTTTCTCTCTTTAAAAGCCTGGTGGCTCAGGAATTGGTCATTTGAGCATATCGGGCAGAGAATCCACTGCCTTCATCTGGTAACATCTCTAGTCAGTCATATCTTCTAACCTAAAATCTAGCCATATTTTTCTAGCTGTCTTCTAGATATTTTAACTGGGCTATCAATAGTTCTGAAGTTCAGCATTTCTGAAGTTAAATATTTCATTATTACACTCTGACAAAGTACAATGACTGCCCCATTCACCAACCCATGCATACCAGGTCCCATATTCATTCATTCCATAAGTGTTTGTTGAATGCCATTGTGTCATAGAGCAGTGAACAAAATAAACAAATATCCTGTCTCTGTGTAGCTTTGCCTTTTTTATCTCTAAAATCTGGACACACCCAGAGTCTCCTACCAGATTCCACATGGATCTGTTATTTCTTCTCCTTCCCTATAAACATGCCATCTTTATTCTTGCCTCTGCCTTTGTTCTCTTTTATCGCTACAAATCCTTACTCTTCTCGGTTAGTACTCCTTGTACCCTACTTAAATAGGAGTGAATCAAAAGGAATATATTGGTTTGTGTAATGTAATTATCCAAAAGTAGGGCTCATGTTTCTGCAAGGCCTGGACCAGTGACTTAGGGTTTGTTACAAAGGCCTCTGTTTCTCCTTGACTTTCCAGGCACAACCAACCTTCTTAAAGGTGTGGTCTTTCTGCCTGCACTCCATCACCTCCCATCCACTCAGGCCACTGTGCTTGGCTTCCACCCTCAGGAATACGTGTCTCACTAAAGGCATCAGTGACATTTTGGAAGCACAACAGAATAAACACCTTTCAGTCCTCATTTAACTTGATTTCCCTGATGCATTTGATGTTGTTGTCAAAAAGTGATCTTATTCATAGCCCCTTCCATTTTCGATTGCTTCCCTACGCCTCTAGCCTATGCACAGGTGTGTCAAATATATTTCTTCTTCTACTCACCAGCCATATCATGCAAAATTAAGTTTTCTTTTCCACAGGATTCCATCTTTGACTCAAACTCTTTTCATTTTCTATGGACAATCTATTCTAAACACCTGCCTTCACTGGCAACCCATATTTTTGAACATCCAAAACTTGATCTCTCTTCTGAACTCCAATCTTATATCTTGTACTTACCAACAGCTTCTTGACTCAACAAAACCAAGCTTCTTACCAATTAATCCCCATGCCAGATTTAACACCTTGAGTCACTTCTAGTTGTTGATATCACCATTCATTCAGTTGCCTAAACCAGAAATTTCAGAATAAGTCAAGAGTCTTCATTAGATTCTACTTGCCTCATTAATCTTGTCCATTCTAGCTTCTAAATCCCTCTGCAATAGCAAAACATTCCTTACTTCCATCGCCAATCTTGCTGTCCTAGGGGAGACCTTTATGATCTGGGGACTCAAATATTCCATTAATATTCCAATATTACATCAAGTCCCAAAACTTCAGGACTCAAGTATTCCAATCTATTTTAAACTCCGTGGCTAGAGTGATCCCTAAAAAAATATCCTGCTTAAATCTTTCAATGTCTTCCAAAAATATAAAATCCTTTGTATGGTATATGAAGCTCTTCATAACCTACTGGCTTTCCCACTTCCCAGGTTTATTATTTATTCTCTTTGATGCTCTTATTCTCCATTCGCCACATACCCCTGCATACCTGGTAAAGTCTTATACATCTTTCAATATTCTGGTAAAGCATCACCTTTTCTTTGAATTTTTCCCTAACCTCTTTCACCATCAGGCAGGTAGGGACACCTTCCACTGTGAATTTACTACATCTTGCTGATAATTCTGTCATGTCACAAATTACTTTGAATTGTACTTGCTTATTTTTCACCTTTTCCATTGTACTGTGCCTTCAGGGCAGGGATTATACACTCTATGTTATCAAAACGTGTCATAGGCTCTCTGGCACATAAACAGTAGTTACAGAGAATTATTTGCTCCTCACTATTCATCAATTATTTATTGAAGACGGTATATTCCAGACATTGTTAGAGGTACTGAAAATACAGTGATTAAGAATGCAGACAAATTCCTGTTTATATGGAGCTTACATTCTATTCTAATGGGTCTACAGAAATAATACATTCCAAAAGACTTGCATTAAATTAGTACCAAGGACAGAACATACAGTTATTATTTAATGAATATTTTTGTCCGCCGGTGGAATTTTTTAAAAACTTATACCTGTGATACTCCAAGTTTTTCATTAAAATAAAATTTTAAATATACAAACTGAGATATTTGGACCCATAATTCAATATTTAACAGCCGCTCTTTCCTCTTAGGAAACTTAAATTAAATCAGGAAAAATCACATACATAACTGTTTTTATTCTGTAAGCCATTATTATTTTGTTCTAGTATGTGACTGGTGATTCTGAATTTTTAACTGTATTATGAAATATACTATTGTCTGTTCAGCAATCTTCCAAAAGAGAGTGACTGGAATACTTAAGAAGTTCTTATGCCAAATAATGAAAGGTAAAAGAAATAGAGAGGTTTTGCTATAGAAATTAAATAATGACCAATGATGATAATGGACACTAACACCTATAGAACATAAACTGATCACGTATTGTTTAAAGCCCTTAACTTATATTTAATTTTCAACCTTATCCAAAACCCCTCTAAGTGGCAGAGTTAAGATTCTGACAGAGTTCCCTTAATCTTAACGCAATCCTGCACTACAATAGGCTGCAAAAGACCAAGATTAGATATGACAACTGTTGTTAGCATTCCTATTGTTTCAGAGAAGAATTTTAGAAGTCATTAAAAAATCCTCATGTAAAAATTAAGTTATTGTTCAAAAAAATGAGCTAGGCACAATATGATCAAATATGTGTATACTCTCATCCTACTATACTATGATAAAGAAAATATATCACAAATATCTAAGTGCTTTAATTGGTGCCATAGGGGAAAAACTGCAAGTCTTTGGAAGATGATTCAACTGCCAAGATATAAGATAAAAAAATACATAAAACCATAAAAAGAAATAAAGCATGTATTAGGGGAGCCTAACCATCACATAGCATTAATTATCTTTTCTGATCCAAGAAAATAATGGAAAGTAGATAAAAATATATGTGTTCAAAGTCAAGCAGCAGGAATAAACTTGGATTAAATTAATTTTACAATATGTTATATCATTTTACATGGGAAAGCAAAGTATCACATATTTCTTCAAAGTAATGCTTTGTTTTAGATTAGGAAAGAGGTACAAAAATCCCTTCTGCACAGGATTAGCACCACACACCTCTTCCAAGCAAGATTTACAAGTGATTTAGCTTGTAAATCTTTATAAAGAAGAAGTAAAGTTGGGTCCATACCAAATGAGAGATTATTCAAGTCAGCTTCTCTATTTACCTGAGGTCAGACTGCTTTAATGGCAGCCCACAAAGGGAAAGACAAGTAAAGGGCTGCAACAATTCCAGTATTTAAATGCCAAGTCACATTAGCATATTCTGATCTTGTTATTTCAAAGTTAATGAATAAGGAGAGTTAATTTAGATGCATTTCATTGCATCAACTCTCTTTGTTTTATTGAACCAGTTCATGATACGTCAATATTTTCAGGAAATTTTATGGAGGAAAAACTAACTCATTTATCTTAGTCTACACTTGATGATGCCTCAAAAAGTATATTTACTCACGAACTTGTACATAAGGGATACTAAACTGCCAGTGCACAAACCTGGGAGGGTAAGCAAATGACCATTTGTGATGCCCTTATTCCATGCTCACATGGCAACCTTTCTCTATTTAAGAATTTGAGAGTCTCATTTCTAATCATTCATTTAAATGTCTGCCTCCCTAATTAGACTTCAATGGAGACTTCTGTTTTTATCTTTGTTTTTCCCCAGGATTTAGGACAGTGCCAGATATCAAATAGACTAATAAAAAAAATTGAAAGAATGAATAACCCAAACAAGATCACATAAAAAAGAGTAATGCTCTAAAGTGCTCTTAAGAGATTAAAATACTGGGCTGAATTTAATAGGGTGAACTTGAATAGGGATAAACATAAGCCCTCAAAACAAACGGAAAATGAAATATACAGGAGATATGGATTAGCAGCAGCATATATTATGGTTTTGTCTCTACATGAATAAACACACTGAAGATGCTGCAAAAATTTCTAATGCAACCTTCAACGTAGATCCATAGAATGATAAGGTCGATTGTGAAGTAGTACCATGTTAGAGTGTTTAAGGTAATTAAGGGATTCTAATCTATCCGAAATGAATATGGTTGAAGAACTCAGATATTTTTCTGGGAAAGGGAAAATATCCAATAGTGAATATAATTAATCATATTCTCTATTTGAAGTACTATTATGTGGCAGTAGAATTATATTTGTTTTGTGTGGCCAAAAGAAATACAAATAAAGTCAATATAGAATTGCATGATGATTTTGGACTTATATGAGAAAGTACTTTCTAATAGCAAAAGCTGTCTTGAAAAATGATGGTTCTACTCAAGCCGGAAAATATCCAGAACTGGATGTTCACTGTTTTTTTTGGTTATCCAGGTGGACTATGGCAGTGCGTGTAATCACCAATGACAATGAATAAAGGTTTAGTTAAATTTTTACACTTTTCTAGAAAATAAACTCCATAAAGAGATGGGATGTGGGGATCATTACCATGGACCCCAAAGAAAAAGAGATGGGTGGGGAATAACTCAGCCTTTAATATGCCTTGCACTGTATTATTTGTTCTTGTGTTAAAGGGAAGTCTTCAAATAAAGGTCAAATCACGCCTTTCATGCAGATATACAGTAAACGCTAAGGATATTATTAACCACATTATTAATGAGGGAACCAGGCAGATGTTAAACCAGTTCAAAGGAAAATCCAAAGAACAGACACATTTATAATAAGGAATATTGAAGTTACTTTGCAAATGGACTCAAGACAGGTTTCTTCCACGACTGGGAGGGAAGTAAGTAAACTGAGCCTCCGACTGACAGGACTATATGAATGTTTATAAAAGCGAATTATTTGCATTGCCAAAATTTATCTACAACTTACAGAGTTGTAAAATAGCTCAAAAGCAGTGAAAGGCTCCAAGTCCTATAAAAATTAGAACCATGCAACTATGCTATAAATAATGCATAGTTTTCTATTGGAGACACCCAGTAATCTTTTTTTGCTTAGTCCAAATTTCCCTGCACTTGACAGCCCTTACATTTATCTCATGCAATCAAATACGGAGAAACTTTCCAGATAACTTGTTCCTTTATGCACCTGTTGCACTGTCATATGAAACAAGTTCTTAATGAATATGCTTTTATTTTTTGTGCTTGATGATACCAACCCCTTAAGAATATGGCATTTTCTTTAAAAAGACATTCATGAAGTTGAAATGGTGATACCTGAATTTGACTTTCTTACAATTTCAAATATTTTTATACAGTTGATACTGAAAAAAAAACATGATGTTTAATGGAATTCCTTAGTTTTTCCCTCTGATGTTTAGTCTGAAAGATTATTCTTTCACTATTTGTATGTTCTTTTTTTTTTTTTAAATGGGTAGGCACCGGGAATCGAACCCAAGTCCTCTGGCATGGCAGGCAAGCATTCTTGCCTGCTGAGCCACCGTGCCCCACCCTGTATGTTCTTCTATCATTAACATTTCATTCGGTAGCCCTGGTTATAGTCATTTACTATTTTCAAAAATCAAATTTCCAGCCCAAAGATAAAATATCATGCTCAATTTATTTAAAAAGTATGACTTTCTAAATTAAAAGACTGATTTTATATAGCTAAAATGTCAGTTAGCATGATTCATTAAATATTTAATTAATTCATAAGGAAAGTGATGGGGATACAGAAATAAAACAAGTATTGAAATTTTTTTAAAAATGGTTTAAAACCTAAGGTTTTTGGTTTTCTGTTTTGTTTTGTTTTTTAGTTTTACAAACACACACTCCCCCTAAGATTTTGAGGTATAAGCATTCAGGTTGACTACCCACACTGACAAAATTTAACTTACAATTGAGAAACTACCCACTTCATTTTCCCAAGGTAGACAGATGAAAACATAGGTTGGTTTAACTACGGAAATGACCAGTCCAGAGGGCAAATACCATACTAAACGTCACACAAATGGCGAATCTAATTCAGAAATGGCTTCTGGTTTGTCGTGGTTTTAAGGCAGCCCTTCCGAGATAGGAGGGAGCACACCCCGTCTTCCTTCAAGATGCTGTCCTTACATTAAGAGCAGTAATCACTTGCAGAGAACTTTACAGTTGAAAATGGGTTGCCACATACATTATATTTGAACCTTATGACATCCCAGGAGTTAAGCGTTAACAGTCTTCCCAATTTACAGTAGCGGAATTAAGTTTCTGACAAATTAAGTCATGTTCAATGTCATACAGTTTTTAATACTGAAACTATGAATAACATAATTTCTGAAGCTATTTTTCTTGTGTAGTATAGTAAGGGTACACTGCTCAGAACAAGTTTATTAACAACAACCAAAAAGAATCATTAAGACCCTTAAAGTGATCTTAAGTAATTGAATACAAGGAAGTATATGAATCAGTCAGGAAACTGAATATGGAACAGGTAATACTGATAATTGAAGTACTATTACTATAACAGATGCTTTCCAGAAAGCAATGAAAAAATTAAGCTAAGTTATCTGTATCCAACTACGGCATTCTTTTAAAGTGGTTTGTGATTTAGATGCTTTTATGAGAAATGCAATTTAACAGGTACATTTGTTTATATTTCTAGTGCATATTTGTTGTGGGGTTATCCTTAATTTTAGTCCCTCTCCACAGAATAAGATCAAAAGACAGAAAAAGAACATTTGAGTTATTTTAGCTATATATTTTCATTTATGTTGTGAACCAGTGCTAAAAACTAGCATTCTTAGCTAGTTGTATGATTAGAAAGTAGATTTACTTTCAATTTGCTGTAAATTCTTAAACTTTAAACTTTGCTTTGCCAGATAAATCGTTTTTGCCATCCCATGAAACACTGCAGATATGAATTCCTTTGTCCAATAAAGATCTATGAGATTCTTAGGGTAAATGTTATTAAGCTATAATTTTATTGACTTAAAACCAGTATCTGGAACATTAGCCCTGGCAAACTTCCTCTATGTCATTTTTATGACCAAGGGATTGTCAAGTATACTGACCAAAATAAAACAAATCAATATTCTCATCAATTAAAGAAATTTTTCATATAAATCTACTTGGTAATATAAAATTCTTTCAAATTTGACAGAGATGCTGCTTTTTCAATAATTCCACAATAGTTTTCTTTATCTCTATCCCAATTCATTCTGTGTCCACAAAACCCTGAAGAATTGCAGGATCATGGATAAGTAAATTGACTTATTCATTTGAGTCGTGTTGTACATCTGGGCCATGACCAAGGGTTGAACCCTCTACACAACTGATCAAGAAACTTAAGCCTCTCACTCTGATCAACAGAACATTGTTTCCACTAATAGAATTATTCCAAAATTGATGCAAATCCACAAACTCTGATACATTTTTAATATATCAAATTATACTCCTAAAAGAATCCCAGTAACACAGAAATATGGCCAAGTAATAGAAGATCGAGTGGAATTTTGTTTGTTTCCCTAAATCTTGAATCAATTGCTGGGGACAGAAAAGGGTCAAGTATTCCACTTTCTAAAGAAAGCTTTAAACAAACGGGTTCGAGCAACCTTTCCAGAACTTTCTAATAGGCAAATTGCTTGTCCTTCCCCCAACTACCATCTACCATCCTAAGCTATCCGAACAGAAGATGAATGAAGAGGAAGAAAAACTGAAATCATGGGAGTGAGGAAAAAGAAATGATACACAATTTGGGAGGGTCCCCAGTTAGGCAAAGAGGTTAGCTACAAATGAAAATGGGTTTGTCTATCAGAAAGTCTTCCAGGAGAGAGAAGGGAGGTCCACATCTAAAGGAGGTGGTCTGATCTGCGAGCCAAGGAACGCAGTGTCAGGAGAGTACTCGGGAATATAAGGGATGCCTACTGCTGGCCGAAGCTTCAAGCATCACACCGTCTGCGAAACAGATTGGACCAGCACACCAACAGCAGGTGTCAGCAAAAGCCTGCAACCAGATGAGGCTCAGAAGGAGGCGGTTTCTAACCCAGAAACAGAGCCTGACAACTGAGCAACTGCAGGGAATTTAGAGCCCCGACTAGGCAGATAAGAAGGAAAAGAACACTGACAAGTAATGGAAGCCCTTGAAGAAGCCTGAATTTTTTAATGAAAATGAGAAATTATGTGCTTCTTCTCATTTATACAAAAGTTTTCAATTTTATATAGAATGAATGGAAATGAGAGCTCATGATAGCAAGTAAAAATTGGGTTACAGATAAATAGATACATATATGAATATCTGAGTTTTTGCAGGAAAATTTGTTTTGCTTGGAATGCTACTTCATTAGTCTTTTTATATTAAATATATAAATAATTTATTCACCAAAGACAAAAATAAAAAAATGTTGCCCCTGTGACAACAGCCTGACTAGTCTTCCACTAGATATTTCAAAACTGTTATCAGCAACAGAATAAACATTTAAGTAAAATGTAATTTTAACAAAGCTGCAGCTTAATTTTTCAAGTTCTCTCAAATGCCTGACACTTTACCCTTGGACAAGTCTTCAACGTTATTTTACATTGACTCCAAACTAATTTTATTATAGCTTATATTGACAGAAAACAAGGTAGGATTTAGAAGACTCCAGAAGGCCAAGGATGGCTCTGTCATCTTGGAACCACACATCAATTTACTTATAAATTCTCACAAAATCTTTCCATATTGATCTACATGTCTTTGGGATTTAATGTAAAGTGAAGCAGTTCTGAGCATCACTGATTCATTTGGCATCACACATCACCCGCTAGAATGTGATTTCTGTCTTTTTTGGCAGAATACTAAAATAGTTTCTGGCTTAATAAACATATTTAGAACGAAAGTATGAATATTTCACAATTAGTACATCCTTCGGTGCCGAATGTAATAGAAGAACTAATGAACTTTTTGATTGCTAGAATTACAAATAAATGCGTGGAATTTCAGGAAAAAATGCTGTAATTTAGACAAATGTAGATTTTGTGATGCAGCAGGAACCAAGCTATGATCACAAAATACGGTGTAGTTCTTATGATGATGAATTAAAAGCACAAGTTTCACTCCTCACATGATATTAAGATGGCATTTGTGAAACTGTGTCAAACGTCCTAATTCTGATACAATTCATCAATGAGCAAAGAAGAGTTTTAACTATGCTCGACTTTATTTCCCTGATCTGGGAGCAATCATCATATTCAGAATTACAAGATTCTAACCAGAGGCAAAGGTAATAACATAAGGAGATATTAAACCAGAATTCTGAAGATACGGGCTACTTCATCTCCAGAGAACCAGTCAAACGTGTTGTGTCCAAGAATAATTCTCATGGAACACTCTGCCTCTCCAATTATAAATTAATGAAAAATTGTAAGAAAGGCTAGGACTATTGAGCTGTACGTAAAAGATGGCTTGGAGCTATTCATGCATTTTTTTTTTACAAAAACCCTCCCATGATTTTATATCCAGTGAGTGTCCAGATATTAAAATATTGATGACTACATGAGCATCCAATATACCCTATATTTTGTAAGAAGTAAAATTTATTTAACGGTACTTTTATTTTCTGTCTGGAAACTTCCCAAGATAAAAACTATGAAAAACCATAAAACCCAATTACAGAGTATTGTGTTTTCAAAGTTCTAAAACTTAGAATGCAAATGAGAGTTCTCTTGTAAAATAACAGATTCCCACTGAATGGCATTATTTATGGGGAGTATGAGAAGCAAATGATCCCAAACAATATTATTTAATTGCCAGAGACCTAAAATCTGTTGTGAATGTTGTTAAAGGGACTTGGATTCACCTGGAGTATAGCGTTAGAATTGTCTTGGTTAGACTATAGCACATTAATTGAACTAGACAGAAAATCCATAAATAGAGCGACTCACTTGCTTTGGAAGATTGTAAACTTGCAAAATTTGGAAAGAAAAACAAATTTGAGGCATGTTTTTAAGAGGTTCAATTAGCATAATGTCTTTTGTTTGATACTAAAGGAGCTGCTAGTAAACCAGGGAGTAATGTAAACAATGAACAGAAAACAGTATATGTTTCTTTTATATACTTTTCAAGATATAAAAAGTCATTTTCTAACAATTAACTGATGAATCCAAATGCCCAACACCAATTAAAACGTAAATGCATATTATGCTAATAATTTAAACAATTCAATGAAATTATTTTGTTTATAGAACTCCATATACAGTTGGCTATCATTAATTCGTTCAGAAATAATTGTTTAGCTTTCCCTTAGTTCCTCAGTTAATATCACACCAACAATCAAAATTATGGGGCATATAATGATGAAATGTCAAAACAGTAAATATTACACATACATAATATGAAATATATATAAGAATGAAAAGTTGGTAGAAAACATGGATTATTCAAGATCACCTCTGAGTTTGCAAGTCGGGGTACAATTTTGTGGTCTTTTTAAATTCAAATAAGTACATTTGATGCAACACATTCCGGGCATCTTGTTGTTTTGATCATTAGTGTAAGTCACCATGATATTGGCTTGCTCTAGAGTGACCTGGAAAGCTTTTTAGTTGCCACAATGTATCCGAGGTAAGATGCAACTATTTATTCATACATCAGGATATCCCTGAACCAGCCAGCATTCTGGGAGTCAAAGGTATATATGATCACTTCCTTTTATTAGCTGAGTATTACTTCACTCAAATTATATACAATCTATAGGGTTAAATTACCACTTTGTTGGCTCCCAAATCTGTATCCCAGGCCTCACCTCTAGATAAACATATAATTAACTGGCTTCTGGACCTCTCTGCCTCTGGGGAGTGACCCAAACATACATCAAACTTATAATATCCCAAACTGAATTAATCATCTTTTCTCAAATTGCCTCCTGTCCCTGTAAGGTTACAACACATCAGCTATCCAATAACCAGAGGTAGAAACCTGGATTCCTCTCTAATTCTTCCTCTTTCCACCATTCATGTCCAATAAATCAGCATATTACAGATTTCATTATACTAATCTTACCAGGCATCCAATAAGAGCTTCTGAAATTATATATTTATAGAATAAAATCGAGAAGTCTTCAGAAAGCTGAAAAGTCTTCTATGCCCTTAATTCTACTGACTACTTCCTTCTTCCTTTACCTCTGACTCTTATTTGATAATCCAATAATCTCATGTGACTCAGGTCTCATATTCCATGCTATTCCTTCTTTCTAAACCTTCACTAAGATTGTCTCCTACTCCTGAAATCCCCATCTACTTCTTTTTACATAATTTCTTCCTGCTTAATCTTTAAAATTCAGGGCAGATGTTGTCACCTGAAGAGACCTTCTGGGATTCCCTCCTAAGTGGAGTGACATAACCATACATGGTGTTGTCATAGTGCCTTGTGTAAATCTCCTTCTCTGCATTTCCGCATTATTTTATCAGGCTTTACTTGTATTCCACATCATTAGTGTCAGAATAGCTTGGCAGAAGAAGCCATGACTTACTAACTGAAGCTTCCCCTGACATTGCCAACACCATACCTAGCTTATCAGATTTGGAGACAGCAAATGAGTGAATATGTGAATGAGTGAAGGAATGAATGAATGGCTTAAGGAGAGATAGAGAATCGCAATGGATGAGCTATTATTTCCTCCCTTGATTCCCTATTCAATATTTATTTTCTCTACATTTCATGAACCTTTGCCTAAATTTACCTCTTTGGGCCTGCCTAGACCTAACTAAAAAGACCTGAAAATATTATAAACAGCTAAACTTTCATACAGTTGAACATTATTACAATAAATGGTAACACAAATATTTTGTAGTAAATAGGACTGGATAATTACTTTTTAAATTTGATTTTCTTTTTTTTTCTAAAAAATATATAATCTCATGATTTAATAAATAAAATATTGATTGAGGAACATTTCAGGAGACAATTACTTATCAACTCTATTTGTTTCAATTTAAAGTTTTTCTTCTTGCTTCTATCCTCGCTGACGATGGCAGTGACTGAAAAATATTAAATAGTTTCACTCAAAATTCATCATAATAAATAAACATAAAAGAAATCTAGATAGCTAATATCTAACATGATGATGTTTGCAGCACTTCTACATCTGATGTTTTTTTGATAATATGAAACTACACAAACATATTTTGGGACATACTGTCCTGAAAGTTCTTTTCAGATGTGAAATCATTATTAATTTTTCAAGAATCAGGTCAGTTTCAGGGCTATTCATACATTTAGAAGACATCTGGGGATGAGATGAAGAAGCTTTCAAAAATGTTTTCAAAATGTTTTATCCCGTGCCTGAGTGCAGATCAGTTCTGCTCTGTGCCTAGCATATATCAGTTAGGCTTGTAGCAAATTTCCCCAAACTCTATGCTGCCCATATGTCTCTACTCCTGTTCCTCTTCCTAGATAATTACTGGCCTCATTCTCTACTTTCTTAAACATATCATGCCCCAAAGAAGACATCCTAATTGAGTCTGCTGGGAAAGTACTTTACCAATAAGCAAGTTTTTGTGCATATTTTAAGCCAAAGGCCATACTGTCTTTAAAAAAATTCCACGGAAATTTGGAGTTATAAAATGTACTAACTCAAAATAATTGTCACAAAAAGCATTTTGCTTACTGATTTTAAAGAAGACCTAGAATATTTCATTATCAAATCCTCGATTTTAAAAAGGTCTCCCCATTTCAATGCAGATCTGTTTATGATAGAATAGCCCTTCCACGACAGACTGCTAAGGGCAGCCTTACCTCAGCTCTGAGGGGACAGTTCGGAGTTTCACAATATTTGCCACCACACTTTGGCTTTACTTCCTAAATAGAACCAAATAATGTAAAAGGTAGACAGGGATCTTGCTAGGAATCTACCTAATAGGTATACAGACCTTAAATAATAATATAATGATGGCAATATGTCAAAGCTAAATGTCAATAAGCAGAAGATATGGGGGAGGGGCATGAGATTCTTTGTGGAAGAAATGGAGATGTCTTCATATATACTGTGGTGGTGAAGGCATGGCTATACTTTCTTGAGGTTCTTGTACCCAGATTGTCATTGCTGCAAATGATAATTCACTGTAAAATTATAGTTACTGCAAAGTGGACTTCCAGAGTGTGGCCACATCTCATTTAAAACTCTATCCCAAATAGGGGCAAAGTACCATTTCCTTCGCAATTAATCAAACAGAACACAGCAGATGTTGTGACCAGGACATGTGTCCTACGTATCAACCATGGTGCCTGCCCTAAAACCACTCTCTGTAAGTAAGGCTACCCTACCCATGCTGTCACGGCTCATGGAGACCTGCTTTGTATCCCTTTGCCCCTATGTCCACCACAGCTCATGGGGCCTGGAGATGGCACCTAACACAGTAAGGGCAGCCCGATGGGCTGGCCTATGGACTGCAATATCCTTTAGCATCCAATACCCTCTCAGGAATCTGAACTAAATCCTGAGAAGAACCCAAAAGTTAGCACTGAGCACTAAACCTGCAAAGGTTTCATATGCCAATGTTGGCACAATGGGGGTTCACGGCAGGAAGTTAGTGTATGCAGAAGGTAGAGGTGCAGGATTCAGAACCAGAGGATAAAAAGGTGAAAATAGAAAATAAAGAGAAAGAAACAGACTGAAGAAGACCCTAGAATAGCAATTTCAATCCTTGGGTACAGCTGCCCAATTAAATTCACTTACCTGAAGCAACCTGGGTACATTTCCTCCTTGCCACCAAGGAATCTGCCTGAAACAATGTGGGGACAACTCAAAGCTCAGTTTAAGCTGCCCTATCCACAAAAATGTAAGTGACTTCCAGCATCTCACACCTTGCCACAAAATCAAACTCTGCCACTCTTTTTTCCTTCTAGTGAGGCAAAACTCTGGTTGAAGCGGTGTACTATGGGGACTACACTGCCTGCTGAATCTAGATAGGGCTACACAGGCAAACCCATCTAGAGCTCCAACAAAGAGAAGAAACGTCATACATACTTAATTTGCCTTTGAAATTTTGTTAAACAGATTGAGGATTTCCTAGCCAAAAGCAGCAACAACTTGAATAAAAATAATTCAAGGGTAATCATGAAAAAAAAATTCAAGATGCATTTGTTGGGCATTACAGAACCTCTCAGAAGTTTGCAAATCTCTCATATACATGATGGGACATACTCTGATTTATAGGATTAGAAATTACCTATCATTCCACAGGCATTTATGGACTTTCCTTACAAAATCACTCTGAGATAACATACTTGCTTTTCTCCTAAGGTACAAAGAACTTAATTATTTTGCAACCCCTTATTTTGCAAGTCATTGGAAGAGCTAAGATCCTCATGCGTAATGTACAAAACCATCAACTCTCTCTCATCAGATGTAATCAATAGCAGAGAATTGGGACCAACACCTTCAAAGCCATGCAATAGAAGAAAATACAAATTAACAAAACAAGAACTAGAGCGATACCAAGTTTTATGCAATGTTTTATTTAAGCAGAAGTTCATCTATAATATTTAAAAGCAATTTATTGATTAATAGAAAAGTTGAAGCAGGAAATGGCTGAAGCCTCTTTCAGTTCAAAAAGAATTCAAACTCAGATTTCAGACTTCTCATCTACAGAACCGTAAGAAAACAAATCTCTCTTGTTTCATTTTCACCAGTTTTTGGTATTTATTATGGTAGCCCTAGGAAACTAAGACACCCTCCAAAATTAATTCCACTCAGTGCTTTGTCTAAAACATAGATCTTTTCTTATTATTGCGTCAGTCTCAAAACTGTGTATCTTGAAGGAACAGGCGACTCATTCAAGGCTTAAGTACTGCCCTAGAAGTTAAGGAAGTAAAGTCCTTAAGTGACTTTATACAGTGACATACACCAGGAATGACCTGTCCCTTGCTAACATCTCCAGACTCATTTCCTGGTTCTTTTTTGTGCTCTCCAGCCATGCCAAAGTATTTGCCATTTCCCAGATTTTCAATATTGTTTCACACAAGCTGATTTTGCAGAAGCTGACCTGCTTTCAGCTCTAGTCCTCTTCCACCTCTTCATCCAGCTAAGTTTCCACTTATCTTCTTTCGATTCTCATCTCAATAAAACACTCCTATTAAACAATTTAGGACCCACCAAACAGGAATTATTTCTATTTATTACTATTATAATATCACTGATCACAATGTATAGCAATGTTAGCTTACAATAAAGTCTCCCCACTTAAACAGCATCTAGGCTGACATTTTTAAAAGGGTAGACAGCATTTCTTAATTACTCCGTATCCAGATATAGTAGGTGCTCAGTAAAAAGTATGACTATGTGTGCTTCATTACGTGCACCACGAACTAAGGTAGCTGACAGAGGTTTGAGATACATGCATTTTTTGTGTTCCTACGTGGCTCAGTTCATTTGGGTGTAGTTTTCTGCATTCACCTAGCATCTCTCCTAGACAAGACTGTGCAAAAAAAATGCAAAATTTGCTCAAACTGTTCCACAATACACCTATCAAATTGAAACTTTGCATTTTCAAAATAAGTGTTATTGCAGAACTGAGTGTAAAACAAACTCAGAAAATAAAGCTGGAAGAGGTTGGTTTTAAATTCAAATAAGCTAGGAAATAAGTAGATTAAGCAGTATCGAATTGGTTTCTTGAAGGAGATTTTAGAAACTTTAACATGCTATTATAAACTTGGGACTTTCAAGAGAGCATTGTGTTTTGACCTTGAAATTTCCCTTTTTATTTGGTGATGGAATAGCCATTAACATCTCTTAAAAATAGTGTTTCATTTAGGACAATTTGGTGAACAGTTCTCTATAGTAATGTTTCATATTTATTGTTATAGAATGTAGAAAAGGATTTTGCTTAGAGCAGAAATAAATTATTACACTAAATTTTGTTTGTATTAAAAAGGAATCTGTAATAAATTTTCAAAATACCATCAATGTGTCTAACATTGCTCATTGTATTTCTTCTGACTCATAGAGCAGTAAATCATGCAGAAAATTAAAATGCCTCCTTAGACGTTATAACAGAGAAGTTAGGACTTAAATGAGTATGACTACTGAAACATTATATTGATACACCTTTTTAATCTCCAGTGTCATGGAGCAGCTAGAAGGAAAATTCTCAAATTATGGAACTGTAACCCATAACAAACTGAAATCTATTCTATAACTAATTGTTAAAATGTTTTCGAAACGTATCGCTTTTTTGTATATATGTTATATTTCACACACACAAAAAAAGTGTTTAAAGAAATGCCTCCTAAGAGATGACAAAATGTCATCTTTTCAGTATGATTAACAATTATAAATCTGCATCATATAAATAAACTTCATATTTTAAAGTATATGGTTTTCTGGGATTTCAATGTAATCTTAATGTTTATAAATATAACACTGGTTTGTGAAAATTCTAAAGAAAAAGATAATTTTGTTTTTAATTACTAATTTTACTTATTATTTATAAATTAACAATTTATATACTATTCAAATTTGTAACCAATCTTTTATTTTTCAATTTTTCATATGCAAAATTTACAAAAGATTTACCACAAGTAGTGCACATTTATTCAATCATTTATCATACAGTCTATTAAAGAAAAAGACTGTCTAGATCACTCTATTATAATTTTAAAGCTTGCAGATAAAAATCAATGCTTAATGATAAGTGGAAACAAAATCACAACATACCAAAATGTATGAGATACAGCTACAGCATTGCTCATAGGGAATTTTATAACTGTACAGTCTGCATTAAAAGAGAAGAATGATTTCTAATTAATCAACTTTTTTCCTTAAGGCATTTGAAAAAGAAAAGCAAACTAATCCCACAGCAAGCAAAGGAAGGATATAATAAAGTTTATATTGGCAAGAAATAAAATGGAAAATTGAAAAGCAACAAAGAAATTTTTTTAAAAACTCAAATTTGCTTTTTTGAAAAGAGCAATAAAATAGACAAAATATTTAAATAGACTGACCAAGAAATAAAAGTGTCAAATTAGTAAATCAGAAATAAAATGGGGACATTACAGAAATGAGAAGGAATATAAAAGAATAATATGAAAAAAAATGTATGCCAAAAATAGGTAATATAGAAGAAAATGACAAATTCTGAGAAAGACACAACCTATCAAAGAAAAAAGAAGAAAATCTGATTAGAGCTACTTAAGTAGGGAGTTTGGATCAATAGTCAAAATACTTCACCTAAAGAAAAGCCCAAGACAGAGTAGTTTCACTGTAGATTCTACAAAAACATTTAAGAATAATTAACACAATTCTTCACCAACTCGTGCAAAAATGGAGAGGGGGAAAAACTTCCCAACTATCCCATAGGCTAGGATTATTCTAATCACAAAATTGAATAAACACATCACAGGTCAATATGTTTTATGAATACAGATGTAAAAAATACTCAACAAATTACTAGCAAAAGAATTTCAGCAGTATACAAAAAGGATTATACATCATAACCAAGTGGAAATTATTCCAGGAGTGCAAGGATGGTTCAACATACAAAAATCACCAATGTAATGCACCACATTAACAGAATGAAGCAAGAGAAGCACCTGATCATCTTAAATGGAACAGAAAAAGGACCTGACAAAATCCAACATGCTTCATAGTTTTTAAAAAAAAAGCACTCTCAGAACTAGTAATAGAAATTACTCAATCAGATGAAGGGTGTCCATGAAAAATACACAGTTAATATTATACTTAATGATGAATTATTTCCCCTAAGATTAGGAAGAATACAAGAATGTCCTCTCTCACAATTTCTATTCAACATTGTACTGGAGGTGATAGCAAGGGTAAAAAGGCAAAAAAAGAAAAAACTCATCTACTAGATCTTCTGTTTTATGTGGCTTCCTTAGGATTATCTGTAGATAAAATCATGTCATCTGCAAACAGAAAGATTTTTACTTCTTTCAAGATGATCCTAAAATTCATATGAAAATGCAAACAAAAATTCATATGAAAATGACCTGAGTAACAAAAACAATCTTGAAAAGCAGAAAAATATGGGCATGTTCACGTTTCCTGATTTTAAAATTTACTATAATCCTATAGCAATCAAGACAGGGTGTTACCAGCATAAGAACAGATATACAGACCAATGAAAGAGAATTGAGAATCTATAAATAAATTCTTACATTTATGGTCAATTGACTTTCTACCAGGGTGCCAAAACATTCCATGAGGAAAGAATAATCTTTTCAGCAAATGCTAGGTAAACTGGATACCCACCTGCAAAAGGATGAAACTGGACCCCTGCCTAGTACCATATACAAAAATTAAAATGGACAAATGGCCTAAAAAGTAAGAGTCAAAACTATAAAGCTCTTAGAAGAAAACATAGGCATTAGCCTTCATGACCTCGGATTAGGCAATGGCTTCTTGGACATGACTGCTGAAGCAACAAAAGTTAAAATAGATCTACTGGACATCATCAAAATAAAGAGCTTTTCATGCTTCAAAAGGTACTATCAAGAAAGTGAAAAGGCAACCCACAAAATGAAAAGACAATATTTACAAATCATGTATCAGATCAGGCTCTAGTATCCAGAATGTGTAAAGAATTATTCCAACTCAACATTAAAAAGATAAAATTAAATTTATAAACAGGCAAAGGATTTAAATAGATATTTTCCTTCAAAGATTATATGCAAATGGCCAATATAAACATAAGATATTTAACATTATTAGTCTTCAAGAAAATATAAATCAAAACCATAACGAAATACAATGAAATCCAAGAAATTAGGATTTAGGGGATGACTTTGATTACTGACTTATTATACAGATTTTCCTTTTTGCCTTCTGGTCAATTGGAGTAGACAGAGGGAAATTCCTGAAATCTCTAAATTGTAATGCAGCTGCCTTGATCTCTGATCATGATCGCATAGCCCTTACCATCTGCCCATCATTGTAAAAGCCTTGTGACTAAATTTCATTTGTACCCAGTTACCCAGTTTTCCAACTTTAGAGTCTTGTAATCACTAAAGATAGACCTAACGTTCATTAACGAAGGGTCTTGGGTGAGCCCAGGACAAACCCTCCCCAAATCTAAAGGTAACTTCATAACCAAGACAGGATCTAACTGCAGGGGGCTCGCCTGACACGCGCCGTAGCTTATTCAGACTTTCACTTACAAGTCACCTATATTGCATTACGCCATTTTTTTACACACGTTCTGTGAAAAAGCATGTAACCTACCTGCACATGCTCAATAATCAAATCACCTCTACATCATCTGGGGTCACTAGCTCATTATCCTAAACCTTGCCCATCTTTTTCTCTAATAAAACTGTCAGAATTACTGGAGTTTGGAGAGACGGATTTTGGGTAACTAGGCCATCTGCTCTTCTACTGTTATGTGCCTAGTAATAAACTCTTTCTTTCTTTGAAACCTCAATGTCTCAGGAATTGGTTATTGAGTGCATTGAACATAAGAATCCACAGCCTCTGTCCAGTAAAAATTTGGTCACCACGAAGGGATGAATGCCCAAATCTCTGTAGCCCCAGCAGAGCATGTAAACCAATAACTGAGCTTTTTTTTTTTTGCTGCCACTGGACTGAATTTAGTCTAGAGGCTTGAGATCCAGGGTTTCTCTGTTCTGTCAGCACTCCAGAGACTTTCGGTACCTTGAAAAGCTTCAAAGAGAGAAACTGTTTTCAATTTCATGTCTGGACATCTGGCTGGGTGAATGGGTTATCAAGGTAAAAGTGAATCGGAGAGTAAATAAGCGGTTTGAGTCCCCTTAACCTAGGCCAGGTCAGGCTTCTAGAATGTTCCCCTTTGCTCTGACACCTACACATTCTGATTTGGGGGACCATATTATACAGGATTGGAAGCCCTGACCTAATCCAACAATGAATTGGCATCAGACTGGGTGAGTGGGTCATTAGGGTAAAAGTGGATCGGGGGGTAAATAGGAGGTCCAGTTTCCCCTGACCGAGACCTCGTTCATGATTCCAGAACAAACCCCTTTGCTCTGACTGCTACACCTGCTGATTTTGAGCACTGTACAGGGTTTGAGGTTTTGACCTAAATTTTCTGTTGACTATACTCCTAAAAAGTAATGAGTAATACAACAATTAATTGGTATTTAATGAAATTAAGCAAGCTGTTTAAATGCTAGCAGGTGTGTAACCTGGCTATAATAAGAGTTGATGCTTATTTAATTGTTGATCAGTGTGTTAAGCACTTAATACCTATTTGTTAGTTGTGTGTTTAGTCTAGCTATTAACTGGTATGTTACTTAAATATAATAAATGTTGTGTCTACTTAAATTTGTTGATTGTTATGTTCCTGCATTTGTATTGGTCAAATGTTCCTAACTGGTTATGATCATGGTAGTTCTTTTAAAAAGGGATTATTTGGACTGTATTGAAACTTGAAAAGATTTTGGTTATGAGTCTATAAAAAAGGTTTCATTTCTATAATATAATCTGGCCTCAATATGATATAAAACGAAAATCCTACCACTATAAATAAAGTTAAAGATATTACAATTAGAATAGTTCTGCAAAAAGGTAGAAATAGGATGAGATAAAATAGTCAGTCCTTTATTTAGCCCTCTCAAAAGTATTTCCATGTTTCTGTTTCCTGTATTACTAATTTTCTATTTGTGTCTGTCTGCATTTTCAACATATATTGTCATACCTTTGGATATTAATAGTAAATTAATAAGAAAATTCTTATAGAGCTCTATTTGAACTGCTTAGAAATAATTAGGTGCTGATATTGACTTATAAATTGGTCCTTCTGAAGTCAACAAGTAAAAGAGAAAAAACTCTCTGAGCAGCAAGATTCAAAAATTTTAGTTTTGTAATTACTGTAAACAAACCTGGACATCAGAAAGAAACTGCCCCAGGCATTTCCTTAAGGTAGCAAAAAACTGCCAAAGGGCTGCCTCTGGAAAAAGCAAAGACCTTTTCCAATGGTCATGGTCACAGCTTTTAGTAAAATAAATCTAATAATCGGAAATAGTTAAAAGAAAGGAATAGTAGAGTGATTTGAACAGTGAATAAAGAAGTATATTCACAGTCCTGTTGGGGGAATGGGGAGAAAGGGGAAAATGTTCAAATTCCCCATTTGGAAAATTCCTGATATTCTTGCAAGCAGTGGGGACAGCCAAATCAATGGGCTGAGTCCTCGATCCTGGAGTTTGCCCCTATGAAACTTATCCCTGCAGAGGATGGGCTAAGCCTACTTAGAATTATGCCTAAGAGTCACCCCCAGAGGGCCTCTTTTGTTGCTCAGATGTGGCCTCTCACTCTCTAGGCCGACAAAGCAGGCAACTCACTGCCCTCCCTCCTCTACGTGGGACATGACTCCCAGAGCTGTAAACCTCCCTGGCAACGTGGGACAGAAATCCTTGGATGAGCTGGTACTTGACATCAATGATTGAGAAAGTCATCTTGACCAAAAGGGGAAGACAGATGAGACAAAACAGGGTGTCAGTGGCTACGAGATTTCAATCAAACTCGAGAAGTTATCCTGGAGGTTGTTCTTACACATTATATAGATGTCCCCTTTTTAGTTTATGGAGTATTGGAGTGGCTAGAGGGAAATACCTAAACTGTAGAGCTGTGTTTCAGTAGCCATGATTCTTGAAGATGATTGTATACTCAAATGTGACTGTGTGAATGTAAAAACCTTGTGTCTGATGTTCCTTTTATCTACAATATAGACAGATGAGTAAAAAATATAGATGGAAAGTGAACAATTAATAGGGGGAACAAAGGTTAAAATAAATTGAGTAGATTGAAATACTGGTGACTGATGAGGGGGAGGGGGGAGGGATATGGCATGAATGAGGTTTTTTTCTTTTATCTTCTTTGTTTCTTTTGCTGGAGAGATGCAAATGTTTGGAAGGGTGATTTTGGTGATGAATACACAACTATGTGATGATATTCTGAGCCACTGATTGTACACCGCGTATAGAATGTTTGTATGTTTGTTTGTTTTTTAAAAAAATAAAAATTTTTTTTAAAAGAAAACTTTTTAACAATGAAAAAAAAAAAAGAAGAGCATAGGAGCTCTTCAAATTCCATGGCCCTCACCTAAAACTTTCAAGTCTAAACTCAATAAGCCTGATATATTTCTGTCTGTACAACCTATCCCTGCCCTAAGGCCCAAACACCTAACGTGCTTATGGGGGAGGGCTAGGCACAGAAAGATATGGTGAGGTGTGGTCTAGAATTCTTTTTTTACTGGGCCAGGAGATTAGAAGTGGTAAGCATAAAAATGCTACAAAATAGGCTATGTTTGTTAATATTATTTTTTCCAATACTACCTTTGCAATGGTAACTGTAGTAATCAGATTATTACTAAATATAAATAGCCTTGGGATAGAAGTAACTGAATAAAATCTAATTACCAAACTTCAGTAAGTAAAATGAAAGATCTTTGAGAGATATGGAAAAGTTTTCCTGGATTTATACATGGACAAATTAAACAACTGCAGTATATTTTCCAGAACTTGATCATCAATGTGCCCTTAAAATCGTTTATAATTTTAAGATATTATGAAAACAAAGAGATTTTTTTCAACCTCTGATAAAAAGAATTTATGATAAATTCTGAGTAGAACAAATGTGATTTTATTCTGCTTGGGTGTGTTCTCCCTAGATATCAGCTTATTGAAAAAATAAGCTAGTATCATAAATATTCTCAAAATTCCTCTTAAAATAGCCTAACTAGATAAGTTAAGTTACATAAACTGAACAATGTACCTGGTAATAATAATACTCATACAAAATATAATTAAAAGTATGCTAAAAAAAAAGTATGCTGATGCTTCAAATATACCCTATTTAAAAAACTGGTTATGTTTAGTTAGAACCTAAAAGTAGATTTTTTTATAATCTTGATTACCTGGATTTCAAAGAATCTGACTTTTGGTCACTTGGTTATTTGCTACCTCAGTACATGGAAGAATTTGAATTTATAGCAGCTTTGTTAATGTCAATCAGTATATTGTTGTTAGCAAATGCTGTCACGAATAGAAAAGACATAAGTCTTAGCTTCGAAGAGTTTATATTCTAGTTGGAATATACTTGTACTAGGGCATAGTGTAAGACAGTCACAATGAAGGAATTAAAATGCTGGAAGAATTTAAAGGGCAGATGGAGAAAGAATGACCTAAGAAGTCCTCATAGAAGAGATGACATTTGTAAGACCTTTAAATAAGAAAATAGCATTTAAAAAATTAGAACTCTAAACTAGTTTTTTAGAAGACATAATTTAATTCTGTAAACTAACATATCCATGGTATTATTTAACAGTTGGAAATAAAGTTTTTAAAAATTTGAGTTTTCTCTGGATATAAATCTCTTAAATATCTAAAGGCTGATTATATTTCAAACTTAGGGCTTTTCTGACCTTTAAGGTAGTGCTGAATTGGACTAAGAGATTTTAGGCAAATTGTAAATAATCATTTGTGTGTTGGGTGTATACAATATATAGATGCATATCTATATTCCAAACCCAGGCATAAATTTCTTCCTCCTTCCATTATTTGGTAGTATCTCTTTCTCTTCTCCCCTTCATGAATACCAGTATTGGAAGGAGGCATGGAGGCTCAAAAGCTTTGTGAATTTATTATCATATATTTAAAAAAAAAAAAAGAGATTTTGTGTCAAGCTGGGTATTCATACAAAACTAAAGTTAGGTTTTCTTCCTGTTAAAATAAAATGGACATCAGAATAATATCCTTGTTAATGTTTATGTTGGCATTATCATTCTTTATTTCAGAGAATAAGTCTTCTCACTGTTTAGGGAAAAATGCTACAGATAATTTATTCTTTCACCTTGTAAAAATAAGGTGCTAAAATAGGTTATTTAACCTATTGTATAGGAGGTGTTGGGAAGTATTACAGTGATTCAAAGAGATTTTCTTTCCTGTTGCTGGTTAAATTCATATAGGCAAAATATTATTCATATGTTTAGAGACTGTATAAAATTCCTAAAAATTTGACAGTGTTCTCACTGTCCATGTCATATCTGATACTAATCTGTATGGTGTTAAAACAATAGTATGGTGGTGTTAGTCTTGGTTTTAGTTATTCTTGGAAAACTGCAGATCACAGAAACAGCCAAATTATCAATTGCACTGCTTTGCTCTAATACTTCTCTAAAACTCTATGTGGTCAGCTATAGGTCAGAGCTCCATCTATAATAAGGAAAAGCTTTGAAAGAAAGGCAGGACAGATATATATGTTATATTTTATCTATAAAATAGCATAACTCTGGTAAATATGTAAAAGGAAAACAGAACCAAACCTCTGCTATGGTTTCTTAATATAAAACTGTTCAATGTTTTTGTTTCTAAAAGTACTTCACTTAAAAATATTTACAAAAATTAGAGCTTAGATTGTAAACTTTAACTGTTACTTTTAAATTCTGAACTGCTTTGCTCTTTGTATAACCTAGTAGTTCCCTGGAGCTTTAAGTTTCTGTGAGACACCTGAAACTCAGATTTAGTTCTCTAGCTCTGATAGTCAGCATTATTCTATACATGTTGCAACAGTTTAAAAAAAAAAACTGAAAATTATCAAACTCTGATTAAAAATGTGATGAAACTGATCTGGTTAAAAATAAGGTAAATCGATATACAAGGTAAACAATAATATTATCTGTATTTTAAAGCGTTAGTTTTTGTGTAAGATAAAAAGAAAAATGTTTTGTCCAAAATTTACACTGTCTAATTTAATTTGTCTAGCTGTTAAACAAACTAATTGAGCTTTATTTGATAAAGGACCTGGAATAAGGAACAAGATATTAACATTCTGTACAAGTTAATGTTGTGCAATGATGCATTTCAGAGTATTTGGGGCAGAAAATGAAAAAGTACTTGCAAAGTCCCTTGAGGGCCTGTCAAAAAAAAATAGAACTATTAAGCTTCCCCACCTGGGGAGTTCCTGACATTTTTCTTAAGCAAGAAGAACTACCAATTTAGTAAGTCAAGGCCTCAATGTTGAGTCTTGCCCTTATGAAACTTATTTCTGTAATAGTAAACTGAACCTACTTAGGATTAGTACCTAAGAGCCATCTCCAGAAAATCTCTGCTGTTGCCCAAATGTGGTCTCTCGCTAAGCCAAATTCTGAGCTTCTCCCCTGCATGGGATATAATTTCCAGGGGTAGAAGCCTGGTACTGGCAGTATGAAACATAACTGGCTCTGGCATCACAGGACATAACTGGCCATGGCATCACAGGAAATAATTGGCCATAGCATCACGGGACGCAACTGGCCCTGGAATCATTAGACATAAGTTCCAAGGATGAGCCTGATCCTGGCATCATGGATTAGTTGACCAAAAGGAGGTAAAGAAATAGAGGTTCAATGGCTAAGAGATTTCAAATCAAGTCATTCTGGAGGTTACTCTTATGCAAGTTTCAGCCAGATATTGCAAACTGCCAAAATATAGCAAAACCCTGAAAGATATCCTGTGCTCTATAAAACTTCACTTGTTTGTTTTTCAGAGACTTGAAAGCTCCAGACTGTTTCTATGGCAGAGAAGCTCTGAAACCCAGAGATACTGGACTCTCCAAGAATAACAACCGATTTCAGCCCTTTCCCCGTAATAACAAGGCCTCTTTTCAGCCTTGAAGAAGAAGAGGGTCGTTGCCCAGATAGCCCTCAAGATTGAGAGATAATTATCAAATGAGGGGGAGGGATTGTAACCAAGAAATCAGGATTTAAGGGATGATTTTGATTGCTGAATATTATACAGATATTCCTTTTTGCTTTCTGATATATTAGAGTAGACAGAGGGAAATCCCTGAAATCTTCAAATTGTAATTCAGCTGCCTTGATCTCTGATAATGATTGTATAGCCCTTATCTTCTGCCTCTATCATTGTAAAAGCTTTGTGAGTAACCTTCGTTTGTACCTAGCTGCCCAGTTTTTCAACTTTAGAGTCTTGTAATCACTAAAGACAGCCCCTAAGGTTTATTAATGCAGGGTCTTGGCTCAGCCCGGAACTAACCCACCCCAAGATCTACACTTATCTTGATAACTGAGACTGGATCTAACCACAGTGGGCCCGCATGACATGTGCAGTAGCTTAGACTTTAACCTACAAATCACCTATACCTCGTTCCACCATTTTCTTACATATGTTCTCTAAGAATTAATCAATCTGCCCCTGTTCAATAATAAAATTACTTCTAATTACATCATCTGGGGCCACTGTGCTCATTAACCTAAACCCTGCCCATCTTTTTCTTTAATTAAACTATCAGAATTACTGAAGTTCAGGGGAAAAAGATTTTGGGCCACTAGGCCATCTGCTCTCCTACCACATGCCTAGTAATAAATTCTTTCTCTCTTTGAAACCCCAGTGTCTTAGAAATTGGTTATTGAGCACATCAGGAAAAAGAATCTACAGACTTTATCCACTAACAATACCATTTCACAAGCAATAGGATAGGCTAAAAAGAAAAAAAAAAAAGACCAATAATAACAAGCCTTAGTGAAGATTTGGAAAAAATGGAATTCGAATATTCTGCTAGTGGGAATATAAAATGTTGCAGCCAGTTTGGAAAATAGTTTTGTACTTCTTCAAAAAGCTAAACATAGTGGTAAATGACCAGCAATTCCACTCCTACATACATACAAATGAGAAAGGAAAACATATACCCACATAAAACTTGGTATAGGAATGCTCACAGCAGCATTATTCATAATAGTCCAAAAATAGGGGGGAAAACCCTAAATGTCCATCAACTGAACTGGATGAGCAAAATGTGGTAAATCCACACAATGGAATATTATTCAGCCACAAAAAATAAGTGAATTTACGATTCATGGTACAACTTAAGTAAATGATGAAAATTTTATGCAAAATCTAAGAATCCAGACACAAAAGACTACCTATTGTGTGATTCTACCTACATGAAATGTCCAGAACAGACAAATACATAGAAACATAATGTAGATTAATAGTTGCCAATAGAATTGAGAGAGATTGATAATGGGTATAGATTTTTTTTTTTTTTTTTTTTGCGAGGGTGGGAGGTAAAAGACAACGTTCTGGAATTAAATAGCAGTAATGGCTGCACAACTCACTCTCAGTATACAAAAGTCACTGAATTGTACACTTTAAAAGGGTGACTTTTATAACATATGAATTATATTTCATTTTTTTAAAAAAAAGAAAAAAATCAGGCACCTGGAGACGAAACTATTTCCATCTCATGATGTTCATAAAATCACTTTCCAACAAAATTTTAAAAGATAAAGCTGACTGTACATTTTCTGGTTGCAGAAATATAAAGGAAGGGCAATTCCAAGCTTAGAGTGAACTCACTGGGAGAATGTCTAGCATGTGTGTAATCAAGTTTGAGTTCCATAAGGAGAATAGAGATAATTGAGTTTGGTAAGCAGAAATGGAGGGATCAGAGACATTGGAAGAATCAGAAGCAAAAATTCTTTACAAGTGATTGCATGGGGTGGGAGTGGGGAGGGTTGTTAAGAAAAATGGAAAAATCCAAGAAACTCTGTATCTTAAGCCTGAGTAAATGGGAGCATTCTGCAGTCAGAGAAATAGGGAGCACAAAGGCTACAGCTGATTCAGGAAGACAACTATCCAGAGTTGACTATTTAAATGTTAAACAATTCATAGGTTTCTTCTCTGTTGCTTATTTATTAGATCATTTGCTATTCAGGCAAATCCTAAAAAGGGTAAAGCAATAATTCTCATTTCATTCAGGTTTGCTGCTTATAAATAGCTCCATTGAAAAGTATGAATGTCAGGGTAATTAATGCTAGCTGCACTAATTTCTCGGCAGCTAGAAACATGAAAGGTATTGTTTGTTTGAGCGTGGAGGGTGTTGGAGGTGTGGAGTCTGCTCTGGGCAGTCATCCAGAGGCCCAGCCTATTTCCATTCTATGGTTCTGCCATCTATACACATGGCTTGAAAGACACCCTGCAGCATCCACAGATGGACAGGGGAGAAGAATGGGGTAGAATCACCAGGGAGGCAGAATGCTGCACTTCACCGCCACCCACATTCCACTAACTAGAGTTCAGTCCCAAATTCTCACCTATTTTCAGAAATGATGAAAGGTGTCAATAGAGCGCAATGTCTAGGAAGAACACTTAGCCCTGTCTCTGCAGCAATAAGGAAATAGGATAAAGCCCCCACCTAAATGATCAACAGTTCAAAATTAACCCTGAAATAATTTCTCTTATTTTCCTTATTACTAATAGCACAAACTATAGACCACTAAAACCAGAAACAGTCATACTGAAAGAAAAGGGGACTACACAAAATTTCATAACCTGAAAAGTAACTTTGATACAACCTTTTACAACTAGTTTAAGTAAAACATTCAAAAACTCTGATAAGTAACTAGCATCCACTAGTCCTGACTTGAATGATTAAAACTGCCTCCAATTACTAAGGTAATCGGGCTGCCTTTATTAAAAACAACAACAAAAAACTGAGTATTGCCTAATCAATCACTCTACCTGATTTGTTTTTCTTTCTGAATTGAGGGTAAATATAATTTTCATTAATTCTATAAAGACTCTAAATATTCTGTATGAAAAGAAAACTTTTCCAGAAAGCCTGTAATGGAGACAGATCAGATGTCCATGAATAGAAATGAACCCCTTCCTGAGTTCTTTGCCAAATTATAGCCACCTAAAATGTAGTTCTCCCATCTATAGCATAATCTACCACTATTATTAAGGATTCTTCCAGAGCTTCAGGTATTTTCAATCAAAGTATTACTGCCTGGGATCTTAATTCAAATGAATTAAGAGGGTAAAGAAATTCAGTATCCTGGCAAAAAAAAAAAAAAGCAGTGCATCTATTTCAGGAACACGGAACAGGATGTTTCACACACATACATCTCTCTTTAAAGCAAGAACAAGCCTGGGTACCTAAAGATGCTTGTTGTGATATTACAGAAATCCCCTAGGGACCAAGTTGTTTCCCCTGAAAACTTGAAAAGGGAAATTCTGTCTCTCACATCCTGTTCGCTTCCCAATTCCACAAGCTTCTGACTGTGAATCGGTGCTGTTCTGCAATTTGTAGTTCTGAGAAATAATCAGGGTCTCACAGACTTGCACTGCCCTGGGGCTCGATTGGTCAGAAGGACAAAGAGGAGGAGCCGCTCTGAACAATTTTTTTTTTCCCTCCACACGCCACAGGACTCAGCAGCCGGCGCCCACAGCTTCTAACTCTCTAAGCAACGCTTCAGGTTGGGAATGATACCTGTGAGAGGCAGCTGAAGTGAACAGGCGCGCACAGACTCATCTCCCAATGGCACAGCAGCTGCAAGGAAAATTATTTTGAAAAGACCTGAATACAGAGGCTAAATTTAAAACGGAAGTGAGAACAGGAGAGCAAACTGCAGACTCTTTCAGCCAAGAATGGGCATTTTGAAGCCTAAGATTTTAAAGTGGTGATGATCACGGCTGTACCTAAAAGACACTAAAAACTCTGTTCAAGCTTTGGAGGTTGTGACATTTACTCACAGAAGGCATAAAATTTTTAGCCTCAAACTTCCAGGCAGATAAAGAACTGGAGAAAAGCACTGAAGCTACCCGAGCCAGGAGGAGCCAGTAAATCAGTTCAAGG
Source organism: Myrmecophaga tridactyla (assembly GCA_004026745.1). Lineage (NCBI taxonomy): Eukaryota > Metazoa > Chordata > Mammalia > Pilosa > Myrmecophagidae > Myrmecophaga > Myrmecophaga tridactyla. The sequence goes on along the minus strand of PVIY010022764.1, from coordinate 6,328 downwards.
GGATTTGAACCCACCTGCGGCAGGATGAACTCCACTCACCAGCCGGGGATGCACACCTCTCTCCACTTCTGGAACCGCAGCAGCTACGCACTGCACAGCAACGCCAGCGAGTCCCTCGGAAAAGGCTACTCTGCTGGAGGGTGCTACGAGCAACTTTTTGTCTCTCCCGAGGTGTTTGTGACTCTGGGTGTCATAAGCTTGTTGGAGAATATCCTGGTGATCGTGGCAATAGCCAAGAACAAGAACCTGCATTCTCCCATGTACTTTTTCATCTGCAGCCTCGCCGTGGCTGATATGCTGGTGAGCATTTCCAATGGCTCAGAAACAATTGTCATCACCCTCCTAAACAGCACGGATACGGACGCGCAGAGCTTCACAGTGAATATTGATAATGTCATTGACTCAGTGATCTGTAGCTCCTTGCTTGCCTCCATTTGCAGCCTGCTTTCCATTGCGGTGGACAGGTATTTTACTATCTTCTATGCTCTCCAGTACCATAACATTATGACGGTGAAGCGGGTGGGGGTCATCATCAGTTGCATCTGGGCGGCGTGCACGGTTTCAGGCATTCTCTTCATCATTTACTCAGACAGCAGTGCTGCCATCATCTGCCTCATTACCATGTTCTTCACCATGCTGGCTCTCATGGCTTCTCTCTATGTCCACATGTTCCTGATGGCCAGGCTGCACATTAAAAGGATCGCCGTGCTCCCCGGCCCAGGTGCCATCCGCCAAGGGGCCAACATGAAGGGGGCAATTACCTTGACCATACTCATTGGGGTCTTTGTGGTCTGCTGGGCTCCATTCTTTCTCCACCTAATATTCTACATCTCTTGTCCCCAGAACCCATACTGTGTGTGCTTCATGTCTCACTTTAACTTGTACCTCATACTGATCATGTGTAATTCCATCATTGATCCTCTGATCTATGCCCTCCGGAGTCACGAGCTGAGGAAAACCTTCAAAGAGCTCATCTGTTGCTATCCTCTAGGAGGCCACTGTGATTTGTCCGGCAGATATTAAATGGGGAAGGGAGATGCTAAAGAACATGCATAAGAGGTTTTTCCATTCTTTTACAACCGGAACAGTATTCTTTAGCAACAGCTTTCTCTTCTGTGTAGGGCAGTTGTTGAAAATACCTACTGTATACATTTAAGTTTATGACTTTTGATGTGAAAAAAATGCCCGGTGTCTGTATTGTTTTTAATGTCATGCTACTTTTTGGCTGTAAAATGTTCATCCCTGTTACAGGTTGTAGGCACTCTGGATTGACAGAAAAGATGAAAGTCCTTATTAAAAGCTTAACAAAGTCTCTAATTATTCATAGAGATTTGTCACTTTGCTTGTTTTAGTAACATAAAAATCATGGCCTTAGTAAACACATTCTAATAAAGGGTTTATGTCTTACACTATGCAACAATGAAATGTAGAGATCTGATCCTGGCATTTTTAAAGGTGAGCTGTTGGGTGAATAGCTATTTAATCATTTAAAAAATGGCACCATCACTGAAATTTCAGGTAATTTAATAAAAGCTGGGCTCCTTCTCCCTGTACAGATGTGAAAAATGAAGGTCTTCTTAAGAGAATAACAATTACCAAAAAGTAAAAGTAAGATTCTGAGCCAGGAAAGTACGCATGTTTCTCAAATACAGAGAAATTCATTTGCCCAAACAAGCAGTCTGATATTCCATGCAGGCAATTCAGTTTTAGGGGCGGGAGGGAGTCGCTGCTAGAGAAATTAAAGTGCTCTGGAAAGCATAAGGTGCCATGTCAAGCCAAACTTCCTGATACGAAACTTTCCTCGATCATTGTTTATTAAAAACAGAAAAGGGCCTTTCTATCCCTTTAAGCAGGAACCCAGTGACTGCTGAAATGACCAGAAATAGGGATGTTGCAGTGATGTCTCCCTATCCATAAAGAACTATAAGATTAGTATCAAGTCCTTTCATGTTTCCCATGAAGTGACATGCTCTTCACTTACTGCTCATTTTATGAACTGGAGTTTAATTACTGATCATCAAGGATTTTAACTTAAAAATTCACATCCACAGCACCAAAGTTTCCAGGTACTCTTTGTAAGTCTATATAATAAGGGCACCTCTGATGCTAGAATATAACTTTAAAGAGTATCGTGAAAATACACTGGCTTTCCACAGTCACAGTTTGGAGAGTAAATACTTGTTTTTCTCCAAAATAATCCCATACGTTTCGCCATTGAGCAATGAAATCTGTGTGTACTTTAAAATAAAGGGAGAAGGGTGCACGGATAGTTTAGTGGTTAGAATGCCCACCTTCCATGTGGGAGACCTGGGTTCAATTCCTGGACCATGCACCCCAAAAAAAGTAAAATAAAATAAAGGGAGATAGCATATATTAGGTTGAGGATTAACAGTAAACAACTATAAGATTTTCTTTATAGTGTCTTCAAATGCTCATGGGCAGAGATAACATCAAAAGGAACTTCTAAATTAAAATTCACATTTTCAAAGCATTCATGTGGAAACATCACATTAATATATAATGGTTAAGTTAAAGTTTACAAATGAAAAGTGCTACTTAAATGTGGTTTTAATTCCACTGCATTTCCCCTATTTCAAAGCAAAAGTAAGTGTGAGGCTTTAAACATAGACTAACAGAACAGTCAAAGACCAAAGCAGTAATGGGACGCAGGTGGTTTTTTGTCATTGCTATTATTCCTGCTTATTCTCTCACCTAATGATTGTGAGCTGTCCCATGGACTGGAGACAGAAAAGGGAGCTATAATCATGTGGCATCCTCTGTGGTGGCTGCATTTCCAGACTATTTTGTTTCCCTTTCAAGTGGCAGCTCAGATGTCACCTATTCTACTATAACCAGTCCATTTCTCCCACAAGAAGGAAATACTGGCTCCTTCGTCTTCACATGCCTCCTGCTGGAGCACTTTACAGGATTAGCCCCTGTGTTAGCCATGAACCTGCCATTCCTACCAGCCTTCCAACATGCCCATGTACAAGGTTGGATTTCTGTTTCTCTAAGTGCTGAGACTGAGCCTTACTCATTGTCCCTATTCCCAAATAGGAAACTCCATTAAAACCAAGATTCCTCAGAAGGACAGGTCTTCTCCTAGAAAACTTCATCCTTTGCCCCCCATCCATGGAAATCTGGAGTCACGCCGGCCCTAGTAGGGTTGTTATTGGATTCACTGGGGGAAATGTTTCTTGAAAACTTTAGGCTGAAGCAAGTATATTCAGCATCAGAGCAAGGCAGGAGTGGAGAGGCAGGGAGGCTGAAGGTTTGGGGAAAAAAGGCTTGGAAGGGCACAGAATGAAGACACCACAGTGAAGGGTTTGATGAAGCAAATGCATGCAATTAGCTTCTCCAGTTACAGAACTTTCAAGTATATCAAGAACAAAGAGCTGTTCTTGTTTCACAGAAGTACCTGAGAACTTTCACCTCATGAAAACATTGGTGAATAAGAAATACGAATTAATTTAGGATATCTTTCTGATATATAACAGACACCTTTTGTTGTATTGTCTGTGTAGGAATTAACTTTGAAAACTTTCAGTAAAAAATACTGTGAAATATGAGCCTATCTTTTATCTTCTTTAAGAGTGGTTAGCTAGTATTTGAATTATGTTGATCAGGAATATATATACTCCAGACATGCCTTGTAAACATCTTAAGATACATTTATTGAATTTTTCACCAAAGGGTCCAATTAATAAAGTAGATTGGAAATTATTTTTTATGTGTTATTATTTAATGAGCATTTTTTCAAGACTTGTGGTTGGCTAAGAAAGTTACCCAGCAACTATCAAAATTTTATGAACGGTAAGTGTGACACGTGGGGCGTCGGTGGCTGGGGAGTTCGTGGGGATTTGGGGGGCTGCACTGGAGGTCACTCTTGTGTGTGCTTCGGCTGGACATTGCTGTCTATTGTGGCTGGCCAGGCCCACTCCTGCCAATCCTGAAGAATACCTAGGGCATTATATAGGATTCTGTAGGGGTTCTGTGCACTGGGGTGGCTTTCCAGGGTCTGTAGCCTCCAGAAGGGTCCTGGTGTGCAGGAGGACCAGTCCTTCCAGAACATCAACTAGTTCCATCTCCCTACCCCATATTATTAGTAATGACTTTCAACATGAAAAAGTTGGAATAGGCATGGCCCAGATGCCCCTGGGAATGGGAAGGAGATCAAGAGTGATGGTGGAGTTGTGCGCAGAGGGTTGGGTTTGGCAAATGAGTATGAGTACAGAATCGTTATACTGATATTTCTTTTGGCCTCCCATACCTTGGAGCCGCTAGAATTGAAGACTTGGAGGAGGTAGAAGTGAAGGCCTGGAATTGTGGAACTGTAGCCCATGCCGGACACGGAAGTTTGTTCCACAACTAATTGTTGCGATGTACTTTGAAATGTATTACTTTTCTGTATATGTATTATTTAAAGAGAAGGAGGAGTATCATAGAGAAGATAGGATTTAACAAATGAATGTGACTGGTGAATCATTATATTGATGTTTCTGTTGATCTCCAGTGTCTTGGAACAGCTAGATGAAAAAAAAACAAAAAATCGTGGAACTGTAACTCATATCAAACTTTAGAATTTGTTCTATAGCTACTAAAAAAAAAATTATGAAAAAGATACAAGCTTTCTGCCCACTTAGTAGCCAGCCTAACCCTTAAACTTTATTCATCCAAATAGTCCACGGGTCCCCCATCTGTTTCAAAAAAATCTCTGTTGCCTAGCCCACATATTTTGAAGTTATTAAAAACTACTTTTGAATTATTTAATAACATGTAAAAAGATATTAACTTCTGTTTTATGTCAAAAGGAGTATGCAAAACAGTATGTGTGGTAAGATACTAATTATCTAAACAAAAATACTATCAAGCCACTTATATAACTCCTACAAGTTGCTATCTATAAGTCATGAAAAAAAACTAGTCATAACCCTGGATGATGATATTGAAGGAGATGTCTACTTTCCTCATTAAATATTTTTGTATTATATATATTTGCTACAATGAACATATTTTCATGTTTTAACTAAAAACAACAACATTACAACACAAAAATGGTTGATGGAAATGCAATTGACGAACCAGTGATTTGTGGAGAAGATTGTAAAATAGGTGATTTTTTCAATGAGAATGGACCTTACACATCTTCTCATCCAACATTCAAAGTAAGACTCAGAGAGATTGCCCAATACACACCCATAGTGATGGCAACATCAAAACCCAACCAGATTTCCTTGTACCAAATTTCAAGAAGCTTCTTCTGTAGATAAGTGTGACTTTGCCAGCCTTATACACCTGGGGTTGAATTCTGGTTACATCACTCTTTTAGCTGTGAGATTTGAAGCTAGTTTTCTCATCTTAAATGTGCATAATAATCCATGCCGGATGGGGTCTTAAAAGAATAAAAGGAAAGTAAACAAGATCAAACATGTGAAGTCTACAAATTAATATCCAATAAATACAGGCACGCAAAAATGGTAATCATTATTTTTAAAAATGCAAAGTAAATAAATAAACTCATACTTGAATGGAGATTTATTAGTTTTGGTTTTTCATCTCAACTTCATGAGTTAACCATATCTTGGCCCTGGGCTTAATTATACATGTTTTCTCAAACAGAATTTAATAATTTTCTTCAATTTGACTAATCTTCTATGTAAATGGATATATTTGAACATAACAGATACACCAGCACACCTGTCTTCTAAAAGGAAAAACTACTATCACCAATAATGTTAATTGACTTAAAATTTTCAGTGTCATGTTCAATAATGCTAAAAGCAAGTTGGAAAGATAATGTCTGAGACATAATCTTTCCAAGTAATCTACTTCTTTGAATGTTACTTGAAGAAATGTGTTAATACAAAAAAAAAAATCATTAAGCAGAGGTCCTTGACATTAAATCTAAACCCTTGAAAAGGACTGTGCTGGTTTGAATGGATGGATGCACCCTAGAAAAGCCATGTTTTAATCCTAATCCCATTTTGTAAAGGCGGCCTTTTCTTCTAATCCCTATTCAGTACTATATGATTAAGTTTGATTAGATTATCTCCCTGGAGATGTGACTCAATCAAGAGTAGTTGCTAAACTGGATAAGGTGGAAATGTGTCTCTACCCATTCTAGGTGGGTCTTGATTACTTTATCGGAACCCTATAATAGAGGAAACATTTTGGAGAAAGCTGGAGAATCTAAGAGAGCAGAGAATGCCACAGCACCATGAAGCAGAGAGTCTACTTGTCAGCGACTTTTGGAGATGAAGAAGGAAAACACCTCCCAGGGGAGTTGGAGAAGAAGCTAGCAGCAGACACTGTGTTCCCCATGTGCCAT